>PVJX010037112.1:0-17143 GCA_004027295.1 Dolichotis patagonum | reverse complement strand
CCCTCCTCCACCCCCCCCACTAAGTGCCTGCTGGGGACGTGTGGGACCACCCACCTTGACCCACATATGCCCCCTCAGGGCCCCTCTCCAGCCCCAACTTGGCTGATCTGCTGCGGTTTCTATCCCTTCCCCATGCCACATTTCCATGCCTGGGTGCCAAGAAGGGCCTGGCCCGGTGCCCAGGTGTGGGGACTCCTTCCCTCCCCTCCCTGGGATCCCGGAATGCTCCCTGAGCCTGCCTGCCTTACTGTAGGAGACGGAGTGCCAGGGGCACCACGGGAGCACCCTTTATCCCCCCAGATCCATCCAACCCGGGCCACTCAGTGGTACCCAGGTCCCGGCGAGGATGCAGGATGCGGGAGTCAGACAAAGCCCCTCCTCCTCTCCATGGGGAGTCATTTGATGAAAAATAAACGTGCTGTGTGAGAAGCGCCACGAAGCAAAGGGTAGGGAGCTGAAGGTGCAGCAGGGGCCACGGGCCTGGCCTCTGCCCTCACAGCCTCAAGGCAGGACCTCAGGTGCCAGCTCGAGTCCCGCAGCCCTCTCCGTCTTCCTGTCCTCACCCACAAGGTCCAGGACCTGGGGGGACGCGGGACCCACATAAGGAGCTCACGAGAGTGCAGCCCACACGCGCGGTTCTGCTGGACTAACTGGCACTGTCCAGAAAAAGCCCTGTTTCCTCCTCCTGCTCTGATGGGTGGGGGTAGAGAAAGAGGGGGAGGGGAGAGGACGAAATGGGGAGGGGAGGGGGCCTGCCCCGCTGCTTCGCGCAGCCCTCCTCCTGGGAAGCTCTTTCCTGTCCTCCTCACCCTGAGCCCCCGTGACTCGCTCGCCGCCGTGTGGACAGACGTGGGACACAGGCGTCTGGGCTCTGCGCCAGGCCGGTGCGCACCTCCCGCAGAGGCAGCGCTCTCTGCACCCGGGACAGGCAGCGCCCTGCCCTACGCGGCTGGGTGCGGCTCTGTCGGGACCGTGTTCCTAGGTGCTGGGACGTTCGCCAAGATTCTGAAGCACGAGGGAGGCTTTCCACAAGATGAAAGTGCATTTACTTCCACACTGAGTCGTGTGCCCACACACAGAAGCTATGTTTTGAAAACAGGTTTTTCGCTCCTCCCCTGTGTAACGGCGGGAGTGGTTTGGGATGCGATGCTGCCACCTCCTGGGCATTTACCCCGAGCAAACCCAGCCGAGCCCGGCCTGGCTCCTCCTAGGTCCCTGGTGTCTTCTGCCCACCGGGATGGGCTTCGCTGCACCCTAAACACGCGGGTGCAAACTGACAGCGGCTCTGGGGGCGGACGCGGGTCCAGGAGGGCCTAAGAGGGCTCCCTGGGCCCCCTCAGGGTGGCAGGAGGAGACTGGGAGAGGGCACCGGGCAGATTCCAGTAATACAGGCAGCTGCTGATCATCCCGGGACTGGCGGCCACAGCAGAGGGGACACGGTGTCCTCCAAGTCCAGTCCCCGAGGGGCAGCTGCGAACTCAGGAACAGCCACATGGCTTTGACACACCGCTCTCTCCTCACCTGCTCCCCGAAGTGTGTAAAAGGAAACCATCCGACGGAAGGTGAGGAGGGCTGTGCCCCAAAGGGTGGTCAGTCCTGTGGCATCCACACTACACACACGTGCATGTCAAACTGAAAGGTGAAGTCCCAGCGCCTGGGGCTGCAGGGTGAGGCCTTGGGTTCCCTCCCACGCTGCCAAAGTGAACAAATAAGTAACTAAATGCGCATCAGGCCTGGACCAGAGCACACGCCCACGCCAAAAAACACACACTGCGTGACTGTGGTCCTGATGCACTGGGTACAAAATGCACACTGTTAACCTCACCCCAATAATGTCAAAAGAAAAGATGCGAAATGAAGACAGGGACCACACACCCCAAGGCAGTGAGAGCCTGAATCTCAGCGGCAGAGTCTGATGCTGGGTTAGACTGGGCAGCGCCTCCCAGCACTGACCCAGCCGCACACGGTGCTCTGTCCACGTGTCTCTCAACTTGGCCGTCTGGGACCATCTGGGACCGTCCGAAGTGGTAAGGTACCTGCCCTCACGTGGCATTTCCTTAAGTATCAGTGCATGTGAGCGGCCCCTCAAATCCGCATGGTTTAGGTTTATTAAAACCTCTAGTATATCAAGTTTTTCTCCTCTACCAATGACTCCTTCCCCCCTTCCAGTAAACTGCCTCTTGCTCTTTCTATTACAGCTACACACCGCTGGCCAAAGCCAGCCCTAGGTAGACCCTAGGTAAGGGTGAAGCATGCTCCTGGGTAACAGACCTGGGGAAGCCACACTGCTGGGGTCCTGAGGTGAACAGGCTCCCTCCCCAGTCCAAACAGACGCTGGGCGGGTGCTGGTCCTTTGCGCTTCTAAAATACAGTTCCCCAGCGTCCAAGATTTCTGCCCCACACCCCCTGCCCCCACCCATCTGCTGCCTGCTTGGCTCATCCCCGGCTGTGATTTGGGGTGGGGCTGGCCTCTTTATGAGCCAAACGAATTCCCCTGAAACTAAGCCCTTGTGCCGGCTTTGAGGCCAAACACGTGGACCCTCACTCTGACTCCAACTGCTGCTAAGAGAAAGATTCACCTTCCCTTTATTAAAGGTTGGATTTTTAACCTCTTCTATATGGGGTATCTGTCTATCCCCCAACTAGTACCTAAGAATAGGAGGAATAAAACTTGAAATGTGGAGAAAAACATGGAATACCGCATCGATGCCTCCCTATATGTGAATAAATAGCCTGTATTTCTAAGCCCAATTTCTGTACATGATTTCAGTTTGTATCCAGACTCAGTTGTTCTGGAATATTCACATTCCGGAACACAACAGAGCTGCAAAATTCAGCTTTTAACCAGAAAACCAGAGAAAGGCACCCGGGATGCTGGAAGGCCATACAAAGGAGATGCAGTTAGGCAGAAGGAGCAGGACAGGAGGATTGGAAACTGGTGGTGCCAAGACAGGAGGGCCAGATCTTCCGGGAGGGTCCGATCATCTGAATGAGGGACGTCTGGGAGGCTGGAATTCAAAGTCCCAGTGGTAAAATCAGAAGTGAGTGACTACCCAACACAAAACTTAAGAAGGCCTCAGAGACAGTAAAAGCGTGTATCAGAGTTGTACCAAAGCTGGAGGGAAGATCCGAAGGTGTTCATCGGCCTGCGAGGTTTTTGTTTCAGTAAGTGGGAACCCAGCCGCACGGGTTTCCAGGTCTGCTCCCTTTGGAAGCCCACCCCCACCCCAGCCCTTCCTCCTTGAAGACGGGAATCACCACCTATGGGTGTTTTTCTGCAGGCTTTCCTAGGACGGAGGGAGCAAATAGTGATCCATGCAATGAGACTTCACAGGAAGTAGAAAACTCCTTCGGCCTCTGAAACCCCTCCTCCAGGAACGCTAAAGAGGCAGAACCGTTAGCTCACCGCCTTCCCGAGCTAAAGACCCCAACTCCACCATCACCAGGCCTGGATAGCATTCCTTCCTTGAACAGAAAGCAAGACAGCAGCCCGGCTCTGTGGCCCAGCTGAAGAGGACGGAGAGTTCCAGGCCAGCCTGGACTACACTGCCAGACCCTGTCTTCAAAAAGTTTTAGAAATTAGATAGAGATGTGTGAGACAGAAACGGACATGGTATGACAGAGAGGCTCTTCCAGCCACTCTCCGCTAGATAAGCTTGTAACCCTGGGTTTTGGCAAGAGTCCTGCTAAGTCTAACCAGCGTCCCAACCTGGGTGTCACTCTCGCTAACTCCGACCAAACCCCTGGTTCTCACGTTTTGCCACCAGGCCTGTCTTGAGAATACAATTAATTGGGGGCCCCTCGGGCCTGCTGTCTCCTAGTGACTTTCCATCCTCCTGCCCCGCCTGCTTCTCAGTCCACAGCCCCTGCCTTTCCTCCTCCTGAAAGCCCCATCTCCCCACAACTGCAAACCCCACTGCATTTCTGCAAGGGACATAATGTCCTCGCGACACCTGCGGCCACAGTCCCCACTAAAGTCTGCCTTATAATCCCAAAGTGTCAGGACGAAGTTTCCCTGAGCAGTTCTACTTCCTCCGGTGCCTGGGCATCTGGATGAACCCTGCGGAGCATCTGGAAGTTCTTTTTAGGGGTTCTGGTTGGAAAGGATTTGTGGTAAGAGGCCCAGCACACCCTGGATTTTTCTGGCCACATAATTGTAAGGTTTTAAAAGATCTAACTAAAGATTTTAACCCCACTCCTTTCATATTTCACATGCGCCCGCAGTCACGCGCACACGCTAGGGCAGTGACCACAGTAACCACCGCGCGACCAACCCGCTCTCTCCCAGTACCCGCTCATAGTCAGGGCGCAGAGCACGGCCGCCGGCTCAGGTCACCCGCCTCCCCGGGAACCAATCCCCCTCTCCCCGCCCCCCAGCCACTTGGCCCGGGCTGGAACCCGACCCAGCGCGCCAAGGGCCCTGCAGCGAAGCTCGGGCCGCTGGCTCCGGCCGGAAACCTCCCCGATTGGGGGCGGCCTTAAGGGGAAGGGGCGGGCGCAGGCGGCGGGGCGCGAAGGATGCACGCGTAGCTCCCGGGGCTGTCGGCCCTGCTGCAGCCGGCCGAGCGGAGCGCGCGTGAGTGCCGGGCGGCCAAGGCTGGCGCCTGCGAGCGTGCCCCTCCACTCTTTCCACAGTCCTGCGCCCCGGGGACACACGCCACCCCTGCCGGCTCGGCCTGCGCCCAGCACTGCCACCCGGTGCCCGCGCGGCGACTGTCCTCCCTGCCCGCCGACCCTGGGTGCACGAACCCGTGCGGTATCTGCATGCTGCTCTCCTCCTTCCCCGCCCGTGCGCGACCCCCGGGGATGCACGACTTCCCGAGGATGTGGGGCTTCCCCTGCCCCTGCATGACTCCCCACGGGAACAGGGCTCCCACCGCACCCCCCGGGGGAGCTGGCGCCGTGCGTTCCGCCCTCCCCCGGCGTCTCCCGCGCGGGTCGGAGCGCACGCGGCTTTCTCCGCCTCTCGCCGGGCAGAAGGGGCCCCGAGGCGTGAGAGGCAGCTTGCCAGCCGCAAGGCTGTGGAAAGGGGATTCCGGAAAACAGGGGCTTCCTTTGGGGTCTAGGCCTGCTGGGACCACCATGGTCCGCACCAGGCGGAGCCCGCGCAGAGGCGAGGCAACGCAGCCTTTTCGCGCCTTCCTAGTTTGAACTCGCCGGTGCCTCCGCCCACTTCCGCCCGCTGCATCTGCGCGCGTCTCGCTGGGCGGGTCCCCGCAAGGACGCGGCGTCAGGAGGCCGCGCCCCCTCCA
Source organism: Dolichotis patagonum (assembly GCA_004027295.1). Classification (NCBI taxonomy): domain Eukaryota; kingdom Metazoa; phylum Chordata; class Mammalia; order Rodentia; family Caviidae; genus Dolichotis; species Dolichotis patagonum. The sequence continues at coordinate 11,891 of PVJX010037112.1, read as the reverse complement.
GGAGCGCTTCCCGGGGACTCTGGGGACGCAGTGGAAACCTGACTGGGCGCCCCGCGCGCGCCCTTGGCGCAGCTGGGCCCGGCCGCTTCCCAGCCCATGCCCACGCGTCCACTTCAAACGCTGACACCGAAAAAGTCAAACAAATCACAGTCAGGAAAGGGGTTCCGGGACCAGCGAAGCCATGGCCCCTGGCATCCCCAGGCGGCCTGCGCGGGACTCGCTGTGACCCGCGCGGCAGGGGACGGGGTGGAGGGTGGGGGCCCGCGGGGTTCCCAGCCGCAGAGCCTCTCCTAAGGGTGAACCCGGGGAAACCCCACCACGCCCCCAGCCAGCCTCCCCCGTGGAGGACTCACGTGGTCTGAGCACAGCTCAGCTACCAGGTACTCGCGCATGCCGTCTGCAAGCCACTGCCCCTTTATTTTCCTTGGGTTAAATTTATAATTCTAAACTAATGGACCTAACTGACATTTATGCACAGGTCTGTACAGTGCATGGGCCGCGCCTGCCCTTTGGCTACCCTCTCATCCTCGCCCGTCCCTTCTGGTCACTGTAACAGTGCTCTTCCACTTCCAGGCATCTTTTTTTTTTTTCTTTTTTTGCCACGTCTGAGAGAAAACGTGTGACAGCTCTTTTTCTGTGTCTGGCTCAATGTCCGCGGGTTCCATCCGTCTTCCTGTGATGTGATGGCAGGGTCCCATTCTTTGTGGCTAGGTCATTCTCCTCTGGGTGCCTTTACCACATTTTCTGTGTCCGCTCATCGGTCGATGGGCCACCTGACTGGTTCCATATGTCGGCTGCTGTGAACGGTGCCACGGTTACACACGGGTCCGTGCTTGGCTGTGTCTCCGGCCTGGGACCCTGCAGCGCGGGGGGAGTCCTACTTTTAGTTTTTTGAGGACACTTCATACTGTGTTGCACTGTGGCTGTGCTGACTGCCATTCCCGCCAGCGATGGAGAAGGGTTCCCTGTCTGCTCATGCCCGCCTGCGCCTGTTCCTTTCTTGTTCCCAGTAGCCCTCTGGATAGCATGAGGTCCCTCATGGTGGACGGGATTTGCATTTCCCTGTTGCCCAGAGATAATCAGCAGTCTTTCATGGCTGTAGTGGCCATGCGCTCTTTTGAGAAGTGTATTCAGATTGTTTGCCCATTTTTTACTGAATTATTTGGGTTTTGCTGTTAGGTTTTGGGGGACCTTTATATATGCCGGGTATTAATCATCTAAGGAAGCCAGCTGGCTGGGACTCTCCTTTCTGCAGCCAGCCCTCCGCTTTGTCGGCTGTGCGGAAGCGTCTTACCTGGATTGACCCTTGTCAGTTCTTGTTCCTGTCTCCTGAGCCACCGAAATTCTACCTGGGAAGTCACTGCTGTGCCCATGTCCCCTGTTCCTTCTGCTTTCCTCTGATAGTCTAAGGGTTCCAGGTATTAAAACCTTTGATCTGTTTTGAATTGATTTTTGTATAGGGTAAGAAATAGGGGTCCAGTTTCAGTCTTCTGCATTTGAATGTCCGGTTTGCCCAGCAGCATTTGAAGTGGCCGTCCTTTCTCCAGTGTCATGTTTTGGGCACCTGTGTCGGGAGTTGGGGCTAAAGAGGCATGCGTTTGTTTAGGGGTCCTCTGCTTCTTCAGGATGCATCTATCCGGTCTGCTGACTATTTTTGTGCCAGTACAGTGCTTCTTTGTTACCATGGTGCTGTCATATATTCTGATTGTGATGCCTCTCGTGTTGCTCTTTTTGCTCAGGGCTGCTGTGGGTACTCAGCATCTTTGCGCTTCCATAGGAGTTTTAAGGTTTTTTTCTCCCTCCGTGAAGACTGCCAGCGATAGACCACTTTGGATAGTATGGCTCTTTTATCACCCTCTCCCAATGCTGAGCATTGAACCCAGCCTGGTGCATGCTGGGTAAGTGCTGTCTCCCGCTGAGCTACATCCTAAAATTTCATCTGGAGACAGGGTCTCCCCAGATTGCCGCGGTTAGCTTCAAACTTGGGGATCCTCCTGTGGCAGCTTCTCGAGCAACTGGGATTGCTGGCACAAGCAGCCACGCCAGCCATGTTCCCAGTGTGAACTGTCCCGATTCGTGAACAGGGGAGGTCTTCCCACCTTCTGGTCTTCTTCAGTGTCCTTTGTGTGCTGTAATTCTCTTTGTAGAGGTCTTTCACATCTCTAGTTGGTTTATTCCTAGGGTGTGTGTGCATGTGTGTGCATACTGTGTGCACTCGCATGTGTGCTGTGAATGGGGTCACCTGATCTTTTCTGTGGGCTCACTCATGTTAAGTAAAAAGCTGATGATTTTTGTATATTAATTTTGTATCTTGCTCCTGTCGAGCTTATCAGCTCCAACAGTCTTTTGATGAGGTTTTAGGGTTTTCTGTGCACAGAACCATATCACAAGCAAATGGGGATTACTGGACTTCCTCTGCTGCTATTTGTTTTGCTGTTACTTCCATCTCTGGCCTAATTGCTCTGGCTGAAGTGGCGCGGCGCCCCGCCTCACTCCCGGCCCCGCCCCGCCTCACTCCCGGCCCTGCCCAACACTCACGGCAGCAGCCAGCGGCCCTTTGGGAAAGCCCAGCGCTTCTCTGCCGTCCCCTCGCGGCAGGTTTGGCCTCGGCTGGCCCAGCAGTGTCTTCCCCGTGGTTCGGACACTGCGTAGCTGGCCAGGTTGTTTTGTTTCCGGGTTTTAAGGAGACAGTTGGTCAGGCCGGGTGACACGGGCCCGGGAGAGCTCAGGGAAGCAGGGTCGGTATCCCCACAGGCGGCAGTCGGAGGTCTGGTGGACCCTGTGGGGCCACGCAGATGGCTCGAGGTTGTCAGGGACAGAGGTCTGGGGCTTTTGACAGTGGAGAGGGAGGAGTGTGAGCACCTGAGTGGTCTCCGTGGGGTGTGGCTGCCGCCCAGTGCCTCGCTGCTGCCTGGCCTCTGCGAGGGCAAGGGTGAGGGGAGCCGGCCCCTGTGAACAGCAGGGTGGCTCCTGCTTCCTGGGCACTGGTCTCCCCCCACCCCGGGAAGGGCGCTGTCTCCCCAGCCAGGAAGGCCTGCGGAAGTCAGAACCTCCTAACAAGACAGCGCGGAACCCAGCCCCCCAAGCTTCTCTAACCCCTGTCTCTTCTCCCCTAGGCCTCTGCAGCGTGGCGTACGTCTTTGCCACAGGAGAGCTCCTCTGGGCATGGCTGGCCCTCTCCGTCCTCCTGCCCGGCCTCCTGGTCCAGGGCCTGAGCTACCTGTGGCTCCGGGAAGACGGGCAGCAGAGCTGGCGCTGGCCGGTGCTGCTGCACCTCCTGCAGCTCGGCATCTGGAAGCGGCAAGAGCAGCGGCCTCCGTGGGTGTGGGGCGCAGTGCAAGGCGTCCACTGGGCATGGGCATCTGGTCTCTGGGCCAGGAGGTCCAGGGCCCACCCTGCTGTGCCTCCCGGTCCCGCCCACTTCCCGAAACATCTCTGATGTCCCGGCTTCTCTGGGTGCACCGGTGTCTTTCAAAAGCTTCCTCTTGTCTTCAGCCGGCTTCTGGTCCGCTGTTCTTTTCATCTGCTCTTCATCTTTGGAGCCACGTGGCAGCTCTGTTTACACACCTGTCACCTCAGTTGGAGAGGGAGGCACAGCCTTAACTCCTGATGAGACAGGCGATCCGGTGGCATCTGCCGCAAGCCTTTATCTCAGAAAGAAGGAGCCAGGACCAGCTCTTTTGCCAGGAAACAGCCGCCAGGGTGGGCCCGGTACCACTGTGACCTCTGGCCCCGGGCGCCTGCACAGGCGAGGTGGTGGTCACCCAAAGGGCGCCTTCCAGCCCCCAGCCCCCAGCCCCCCTAAGCCCACCGGGTTGAAGGGAATATTCTTTAAAGAGAAGAACCTGGGGCCTCAGTCAGGGAGGCCTGCAGCCGGGTTCTGTTAAAGCACAGACGGAATCCTGGGGTGTCCGGGGAGCTCTGCTGAGGGCTACTGTCTGCCCCAGGCTGTGCTCTTGTATTTTGGCAAGTGGCTGAGGCCAGAGTCAGGGGCCAGGGACCAGCCCACCCTGCCCACGGTGCTGTCAGGGCGGTGGACGGTGCTTCCAAGAAAGATACCAAGCGGCTGCTCGAGTTTTCCAGGTCCCTCAGGGGTGTCCCCAGCAAGGAAGAGGCACTGGGAGTGCACCTGGCTTCACCAGTTTCCCCATGCTGGACCCTGTCGCTCCAGCCCCGCTGCTGGGAAAGGCCCAGCTCTGACTCCAGGGGGATGAGCCACCTGCCCTCCGTAATCAAATGGGAAAGACGGTGGCTGTCCACTGGCCTGGGCCCAGGTGGGCCCAGAAGGTGGGACCTGGAGGCAGACAGCCTATGTGGAGAGTGCACCAGCTTCTTCCCACAAGCAAACATCTGCTGGAGCAGAAAGAGGCTTAATCCATGGGCCTGCTCAAGAGGCCTGCTGGCCAGCGGCCAGGTGAATCAGCCCTCAGAGACTTCCTGGCACACACGTAAAAATCAATGCAGTTCAGCCAAGCGACAAGTGAAAATTAGAAACCAAAAAAAAAAAAACTGGTCATACAGACCTAATGTGAAAAAGAAGTCAGGGTGTCCAAAAAGTTGTGCACATAATTTAATAAAAGGACAAAAGATTTAAAACCAAAAATAATAAAGAAGTGGGAAGAAACAGGAAGAGCCCAAGATCAAGCCGGAGTGTGCAGCCTTAGACGCAGGCCACAAATTTGGCTTTTAGGTTCAGGACAGCCAGCACAGTTCAAGAAGCTATAGAGGACCGGGGATGTAGCTCAGAGCACGGCGCCTGCCTAAAGTGGCCTCTGGAACAAAAAAGGAGGAGGGGGAGGAGGGAGAGCAGCAGCAGCTGTAGAGTTTGTGGTGTTACTGTGCTTGCGAATAAGCGCATACGGAACTCTGCTTCCACAGAGAAGAGCCCCCCCAGTGAAAGGAGAGGGCAGTGACCCCTCCTCATTCTGGAACTAGTGCATTGCCAGCTAAAGAAAACGCCTAACAAATTATTCTACAGCAAATCGTTTCCCAAATTGCAGTTTGGTGGAAGCGCCTGCAGGGGGCGCCAACACAATTGTGTGTCACGGACGCTGAGTTTTCCGTGAGAATCCTTCACGCTGAATGAGTCACGGGGAAACGTGGAAGAATCCACCAAAACCAGAAAAGGCGGTAACACACAGGCTCCTGGAGCTAGAACTGTCTTGCAAAATGTAAAGTTTTTAAATGATATTTTTTTGGATTTCAGGTACTATAAACTGCATTCATCTTAAGTCAGGCTGTTCAAGAGACACTGCTAGTGACAGCTTGTTTAAACACAGACAGTTAGGTTTTTCTGCTCAAGAGTTTTCTTTCCACACTAGTGCTGTACGCTACCACCAGCTTCTTACTCTTTTTGAAGCCTGTAAATCCTCTTGGGAGCTCAGCACAGGATGATACCTCTGTGCATCTTGGCTTAGTGATTTTTCTTTAGTGGAAGGTACATGAGAGAGGTGTGTGTGCATGTGTGTGCCTGTGTGTGTGTCTGTGTGTGTGTGCCTGTGTGTGTGAGTGTGTGTGTGTGTGTGCGTGTCCCTGTGTGTGTGTGTGCCTGTGTGTGTGTGTGTGCCTGTGTGTGTGTGTGTGGTTACTGGACACTGAACCCAGGACCTTCATGCTGGGTTACATTCCCAGCCCTTTTTAGTTTGATACAAGTCCTCTCAAAGTTGCTAAACTGCCCAAACTAGGTTTCAGCTTGAGATCTCCTGGGTCAGCCTCCAGAGTTCTGGGTAATTTTTCCTCAAAAGAAAATCAAGGCAGACTTAAAGGGTGTGTAACACAAATTCAGCACCAGTGGTGGAGACTGACTAAACGCACGTGAGCTGGGCACACCTGCCATCCCAGCACTCCGGAGGCCGAGGTAGAAGGGTCACCAGGAATTTATCAGTTACCAGCCTGAACTACATAGTGCGTCCCTGCCTCCAAATAAATAAATAGGTGAGTGGACAGACAGAAACACCGCTCAGCATTGCTAGGGCGCTGCACTGTTGGCTAACTTGGTGCTGACATCACCAAGTATTCAAGGAAGAGCAGAGTCTTATTCCCGAGTGAGTTGCAGGCAGGGGGTAAGTGTGCGTTTACTTTAGCTGTGAGGAAGGAAGAGCAGTACTCACTGAGAGCCGTGACCTTGCAGAGACCGGGTCACTGGGCAGCCTGTGTGGCCCTCGGACTCCACATCCAGCCCGGCTCTGCAGGCTTCGTGGGCCTCAGTGACCAGAGAAGCCCAGGGTTGGCAGAGACAGGGCCTCCGAGCAGCCTCAGGCGTTACCAGGACGGGTGGGTGGTGGAGGCGGAGGGGGCTAGAGGATCTGCCCTGTGGACAGTCCAGCATCTTCCTGTCCTCTAGGTGCTTGCTAGGAAGCAGGTTCTCCAGCCGCAGCCTGGCCTGTGTCACAGCTTGGCTTCTCATCATCCTCCCCAGGGCTGGGGCCCAGCACCGGGCACCCTGGAGTCCTGAGGGTGCGGCTGGGGTGTCCGGGCCCCCGATGCTCACCCGTGTGGGCAGGAAGGGCACCCAGGCTGCAAACCTCAGGGATGGCCAGAGCAGTGAGCCAGGGGAAGCGAGGAGGCAGGAGAGTCCCCCAAGGAGTAGACTGCAGGGTGGACCAGCTGGTGACCAGGGGATGGAGCCTGGGCCAAGGAGCTCCCCAAAGGCCGGAGCCCCGTGACAGTGCTGAACTGTGGGCCCATCAGGACAGGAGCCTGGGAAGGCAGGCGTGGGTCGGGGGTGAGGTGGAGGGCAGTGGCCAGGCCTGAGCTCAGGGTGCCTACTGGGACCTGGCAGCCGCACCCCAACTTTCTCCTCTGCCCAGGCTCCGAGGCTGCCCTGGCGACCTGGCCCCAAGTCGCTGCTTCACACTGGGAGGCAGAGGCCCCAAGATCACGAGGGCTATTTGGCTCCCAGACGTGGCCCCCATTCCAGGGCCCCGGCCCCCCTTGCCCACTGTGACCACCTGCCCCATGCTGCTGTTTGTCCCCTGCAAGCTGCCGACCTCCCGATGCCGGCCCACCACCCGCCTCCAGCGCTGCCCAAGCCGCTCGTGTCCGTGTTTCTCTTCCCACTTGGGCCTGGTGTGCAGGTCTGTCATCTGTAGCAGGCAGTCAAACCCCACTAAAAATGCATTAGGAAGCCAGGTGTGGTGGCGCCCCCTGGAGGCAGAGGGAGGAGGATCACACATTCAAGCCTGGCCTGACTCTGAGACCCTGTCTCAAGACTTCAAAAATAGGGGGAACCTGGAGATGTAGCTCGTGCAAAGGCCCTGGGGTTAACCCCCAGCACCATCGGTACCTAGAAAGAGTATCTTGACCCAAAGGAGTCTTCTAGGAAGACAGGAGGGGGAAATTACCAAGCGAAAGGAAGGGTGCATGGCTACGCTTCTGGTCCCGTGTTTTTTCCTTCACGTTAAGTTCGTGTCCGGAATCATGGATTCAAAGACACAGTGAGAAATCAGTTCACCCCAGGATTCCAGATCGTGGGAAAGGAAAACGTTTTCCTACGAATCTTTCCCAGGCCATTTCAAAGCAGACCCCTTGCCGTCTCCCCAGACAGGACAGTGCTGGCCACAGATCAGCTCCGTGGCCGAGCAAGGGGTCTCAGGGAGCTCCCTGTGGGAGCTTTTCTAGGTGACCCCAGTGGTGCCTCCAGCTCGGGCTCAGGGCTGGGTGAGGCCAGAGCTCTTCCCCAGGCAGCAGCAGGAGGGGTCACCCCGCTGGCCCCACGCTGTCTCAAAGCCCACAGGGCCCGGGGTGACAGTTTGCGGAAGGGGAGTGCGGGTCGTGGAATCGGAGGGCGGCAGGAGCATTTCCCAGCTCCACAGGGAGGTCACAGGACAGGCAAGCTCGTGCGCCTGGCCCCTGAGCAGCCCCGTCCTCCAGATGCCCTAGGGGACTGGCCTCCGGGGTGCCGGGCCGCCTGGCAATCGTGCTCTTGTTCTCACCTGTCTCTCCCTTGTTTCTGCGCCTCACACTGGACACCCCACACCCCTCTCGACCTGCTGTCCCCACGGCCAGCCTCTGCCTCCACGGCTTCGCACTGCAGTCCAGCCTTGTTGATGCGAGCAGCCTCCAAGGACCCATCCTGGGGCCTCTGTACTGCAACCACCACTTCAGCCACTTCCAGTCCCCGGCCACAGCTGTCGCCTCTGCCTGTGACCCTCAGTCACCTTCAGGAGCCCGGACTTCTCCACGTGCAGAGGAGCAGCTCCCCTGTCCTCCCGTCCCCACTCTGAAGAAGTCTGTGTCCTCCCCAACTGGCCTGCCGCCCCTCGGGGTGGGTGGCATCTCCACGTCCATGCGACAGGACCGCCTGCAAGCTCCCTCACCCCCTGCCCAGTGGGTCCTGTCTCCGTCTGCCGCGGCTCCCACCTTTCACCCGCAGTGTTCTTTCTTCACTGGGCGCTGCAGTGACCACTGCTCTCCCTGTGCACACTCAGGCATGCACATGTGCACGCACACAAGTGTTACGTGTACGCACACCTGTGTACCTGCATGCACACGTCTTTGTGCACATGTGTATTCGCACATTTATCCCATAACCCAAACACAATGCGTACCTCTCCCAAACTCATTTTTCTAGAGAAAAATCCAAATGTCATTGCCCAAAATTGAGGGCCCTGACTTCCTTCCCTGGGCTGGGGCTCTGCTAACCCCACAGTCGCCGGTACACTCCAGCCACGTGGGCCTCTCGCCCACGGGAAGGCCCAGCCCCTCCTCCCCTGCTGCTCTCTGTGTGCCCAGGTCCAGGGCACACAAGTTCTGCGGCTGGGAGGGACACAGGGATTGTCACCTCTGTGCTCCAAAGCCATGGCTGAACCCAGCGCTTGCGCTGGCCTCTGGGGAATTCATCCCCGTCCCAAGGGGCTCCGGGGCACAGTCGGGGTTACCTGCAAACCTCACAGGACTCCCGGCCTGGCCTTTGCCCTGCAGCAGCTCTGGGTCAGCTCAGAGAGAGGCCCCTCCTGGCTCCCAGCCCCTCCCCCCCAGCTGTGCAGGAAAGTGGGGAGTGAGGGCCATGGGGGTCCCTGCTGAGCACACAAGGTCTGTCAGAACCTCAGTTAGGTCCCCATGGTGACCCCAGGGCCTTAGCATGTGCATGACGTCTCTTAGGATGCTGCCGTCACTTCTGCAGATGAAAGGGCAGTCCTTTGGGGCCCATGCACCCCGGCTCTGTGTTACACTGCCTTTCTCCTCCGCAGGCACTGGGACGCCTTGGCCGCCCCGCAGAGAGAGCGGCAGGGCCCCCGCCCAGGCCACCTGCAGCTGCAGGAGCCCGAGCTGGTGGCACTTCGGCTCCTGGAGGCCCTGCTGCAGAGTGGCCCCACCTGCTGCTGCAGACCTACATCTTGGCGGCCTCGGGCTTCACAGACGCGGTGGCAGGTGAGCGACCTCCCCTCCCGAGGGGGCGGAGCACACACCCTGGTTAGCGGAGCCTCCCCACCCCCGTGAGGTCCCCACCCCGGAGAAGAATCAGGCACCCAGGCTCGGGGCCCTGGCTTTCTTCCCTGTGTATGGACCTGTGTGTCTGTCAACACCGCTGTTCTGTCCCCACCGAGGGCTCTGGACCGTGACCCACTTCTGCTGAGCCAGGTTCTCACAGGCGCTTCGATGTCCCGTGGGGAGGCATCAGGAATGGTCCTTGCCGTGTGCTTGGAGCCTGCAGGGAGTGCCTTGTCCTCTGATTCCTTTCCAGGGGTCAGTGCACTGCTGTCCGGGTCCTCGCTGTCCTCGTGTCCTACACCCGTGTCTTAGATGCTGTGAAGCCGGGCCGCCAGGCCGTGTCCTGGGCGGCCCTTTTCTGCCAGCAGCTGAATGGGCATGCTGGGGACCCGCGTCCTCAGCCTGATTCTGGTCTGCAGAGCCCACCGAGTTTGGGTTCTGGTGGTCGGAGCTAAGTGGCGCTTGCGATCCGGTCATCTACTGCCAAGGAACCAGCCGTGTCACAGCTGAACTTCTCAAAAATAACCGTGCACCGTCCTCGGGCTGTCTGGACCCTGCAGGTGGCTCCGGGGCAGACCCTGCCGTCATGGCGCCTTGACCGCAGCGAGGCCTGAGCATGGAGACACAGCCTCTCTCACCCCTGGCTCCCAGGTCCGGCAGGGCAGCCGGCTCCTGGGCAGCCAGACCTCCAGGAGGGCCAGGAAACAGCACCACCTTCCAGGGCGGGCCGGACCTGGCTCAGCGCAGCTTCCGCTGCATCCACCTGCTGCCCCGGGCGCAGGCAGCCCAGGTCACAGGCAGGAGGCCACCCGGGGACGCACAGCCGCAGCCTCCGAGTCCCCGTAACTGGGGCAGAGCGTTCTCCGGGGCTGCCCTGCACCCGGCCGATGGTTCCGGTGGAAAAGCTGTCACCGCACAGCAGAGAAGTGCAGCGTCCACCCTGACCCAGGACAGAGATGCACAGAGCCTCCGCGATGCCACCACCACCTCCCACAGCTGCAGGCCCCCAAGTGCTGAACCCGGGGCACCGTCCCATCCCAGACAGGACGGCTCCACGGGGCCGGCCCCACCGCAGCCCAGCCCAGCGGCACAGACACCAGGGTGGTGACAGGGAGTCCGAAGGGGCCGGTGCGTCCCTGCCAAGGACAGCAGTCTCCGCGGCCACCTGCTAATGGGCTCTGCGGGAAGGGACAGAGTACCCTTGTTTTAAGAGAACTAGAGACACTGAGAAATATTTGGCCCTTGGGCCCCAGGCAAACATGTAATAGAGTTTTTGGCAGAAAAGACCATTTTTTAAAAAACAACTGCTCCTGAAAAGAGATCAGTTATGTTGTATTCCTCCCTTTTAACATTCAGCTCGAGCTCCAGAAGGCTGTCTTTCACCTGGAAATACAGGGATGAGGGCATCGCTGGGCCCTGCGGCTGTGGAGGTTTGGGCCCCTGCAGTAACAGCTCCGAAACAGAACCGGGCACTCAGTTCTAAGAGCTGCTTGAACGCTATTTTGGGCTGAACAAAGGGTCTGAGGCATAACACCGACCCCACTGTGGAGCCGGTCTCTGTGTTTGCGCCCAAGGAGGTCGTGCACCCTGCAGGAGGTGAGGGCTGACATCTGTGCAGACAGCAGGTGCTGCTCCGTGTCCCACGAACCTCTGCTGGGTTTTGATGTCTCTTCTATTGCTGGTCAGGTGTGGCCCGGGCGGAGATGAGGCTCCTAGACCCGGTTTCTGTGTCCTAGGGGTCCCCTGCCCACCCGCCACTGGACCTGACTTCCATGGCCTCGCTCTCTCCTGTCCCTCTGACTCTCCATCTCTCTCCCTCTGTCTGTCTCTCCCTCTGTCTCTCTCCCCATCTCTGTCTCTCTCTGTGTCCCTCTCTGTCTCTCTCCTGGTCTATCTCTCTCTTTCTGTCTCTTCCTGTCTCTCTCCCTATCTCTCTCTCTCCATCTCTTTCCTCTGTCTCTCTCCCCTCTCTCTCTTTCTCTCTCTCTGTCTCCCCTGTCTCTCTCTCTATCTCTCTCCCGTCTCCCCCGTCTCTCTGTCTCTCTGCGTCTCCCTCTCTCCCTCTGGCTGTCTGTCTCTCTCGGTCTCTGTGTCTCTGTCTCTCCTGTCTATCTCTCCCTCTGTCTCTCTCCCAATCTCTCTCTCTCTCTCTTTCTCCCTGTATCTCCCTCTATCTCTCTCCCAATCTCTCTGTCTCTCTCCTGGTCTTTCTATCTCTTCCTGTCTCTCTCCCGCATCTCTCTCTCTCTCTCCATCTCTTCTGTCTCTGTCTGTCTCTTTCTTTCTCTTTCTCTCTGTCTCTCTCTCTGTCTCTGTCTCTCTCCCCATCTCTCTCCCCTGTCTCTCTCCCCTGTGTCTCTGTTTCTCTCTATCTCTCTGTCTCCTCTGTCTCTCTCCCCCATCTCTCTGTCTCTGTCTCTCTCTCCCGTCTCTCTGTCTCTCTCTCTCTTTCTCTGTCT
>PVJX010037111.1:0-17170 GCA_004027295.1 Dolichotis patagonum | reverse complement strand
TTCACATACTTTATTCTTAAGTTATAGATCCTCTTGTCATCTTCCAGTCTTTGTATCTTTACTGCCTGCTCCCTTGTTATTTTTAAGAGATCTTCCCTTTCATGACCCCACATTGCAAGCCTGTGTTCAATTTTTGATAGTCTATCTTTGGTTTCTTTTAAGCAGTTTTGTCAGCTTTCTATGGAGTCTTTAGTTTCCTCTTTGAATCTGTTTCATGAATTTTAGGTTTTTCCTGAATTCTTCATTAAATTTCTCTCCATTTTTGTTCCTCCATTCTTCTGTCTGTGCCCTCTTGACAGGTGCCCAGCCTTTCTTTTATTAATCTACTTATCTCTTGTTTAATTTGAATTAATATTTCAGTTTTGGTCACGCTTACGAGGTCCTGAAGGTATCTCTTTATGTCTGCTAACGCCGTGTTTGATGTTGCATTATTGCTGCCCTCAATCTCTTTTGTATTTACCTCTCCTGGATCAATGTTCTCAGGCTTGGGGGCTGGGAGTTTTTTCTTATTTCTCCCTTTCATCATGTTTTTGGTTCCTTCCATACAAGTGTACAGTGTAATGCCCAGACCCTTTTCTTGTTGGTTAAGGCTCCTCTAGAGGGCTCAGGCCAGGAGCTTTAGCCCTCTTCAATAGGTTATCAGAGATTAGAGTTCACCCACGGGCAGTGTGCGCTAGCTCCTCCCCTCTGGGCCAGTCAACCCCTGCAGGCCTTCACTGTGTCAGTGTGCACTGATCTCAGGGAAGTATTATTGTAGCGACTCACTGTCTCCCCGCCAGGGGCGCGGCCTAATCCAAGCAGATCCCACCAATCCGCTCAGCGAGGGGAGCAACCAGCTGAAGCCACTTCCTTATGGAGTTAGGGCTGTCCTGCCCAAATCCAACATGTCGTCCAGTCGGTTACCCCTTTCCCGTGGGAGGGTCCCATTCCCACCACTCACCACGTGCCGATGCCCATTCTGAGAACTGCAGGACTCCCCGACCTCTGACTTCAGCGTGGCTGCGGTGGGAATTCATGGTGCCTCTGGGTGGGTCAAGCGCAGGGCCGGTCCGGGCAAGCTGCACGCAGGGCTGTTCAGCTCTGCGCTCCAGCGACTCAAGCCAGTCGCTACGGTGCGGATCGCTTGTTCAGGTCCTGCTTGTTCAGGAATTCAGGCAGCTCGAGGGGGGCGCCGTGCTCGCTGATCTTAGCTTCTCTGATGGTAGTCCCAGGACCTCATATTCGCATGGTTTTTTGCACTTTAGTTTTTCCCTGGGTTGTGAGAGTCCATCTCTATCTGTTTGGGTCTCTCCAGGGTGTTTTATTCTGGCATTTGAGCTGTCTCTCACAGAGAGGGTCTCTCTCCTGCTACCTACCAGTCCGACATCTTGTTCAATCTGAAATCCCCTTTTTTAAAAAAAATACATTCTGACATAGTGCCAGGGGTGGTGGTTTACACTTCTAATCTTAGCACTCGAGAGGCTGAGGTAGAAGGATTGTTGTGAGTTCAAGGCCAGCTTGAACTGCACAGTGAGACCTTATCTCACAAACAAACAAAAAAACCCAGACGTTTTGAGGTAGACTCATTACTCAGTTCTTGAAATTACAAGAATATCCAAAAGAAGTATACTGGAACAGAAATCAACACAGTAGTGAAAACCTTAAGCATAAATATTTATATCGTTTCTAATACTGTACTATAAATATTAAACATTTTTGCCATGTCATGCCAGGATCAGATCTGTTAAGTTCTGAACTCATTTCCTCTCTTCTGAACACAGTAAAGGACCCTGAGATCAGAGAAAAATCCAACAAAAGGCATAGTCCTTGAGCCATCCTATGAAGCTGAGTATTACAACCAAAAACTTCCTAAATCTGATGTGAGGGAAGAGAAGGACTTAACACTGTGCAGTGTCAACTGTGACTTTACCAACATACAAATTAAGACACGTTAGCCAACGATTCCAGTGCTTGCCTGCCCGCCCTTGGCACTGGTCACTACTGCCACCTAGCAGCCAGTCCAAAACAAAGTGAATCACAGACATTTAGGACCTGACTCCAGTCTCCCAACACCATGGTTCAGCATATTAATAATCACTCAAAGTTCTGTTGTTAGCCATAGTAAAACAGAACTGAACTTTCCTCAGAAGTTCCTCTCTTCCCTAAGTAATATAAATTATTACCTCTGTGTAAACTCACAGGCTTTTACTTCAGTTCTCACCTCTTCCCAAAATTTTAATGCCATATTTCTAATGTCTGCCTAGATCCCTACAGGTAGATATGTTGCTAAAACTTCAAATTAAATACTTCTAAAATATACCTTGCACCCCTACAATCTTTATTCTTTGTTAACCTCATAATATTTTTTAGTTATCTAGGCTCAAATCAGAATCATTTTTATTTAAGAGAAAAAAGAGACAAGAATGGACAAGCTCCTCAGTCCCGCCCTTTGCACCCACCTCCTCAGCGGGAAGCTCTCCACTGGCCTCCTCGTCTCTTAACAGGGATCTGAATGCACAGCAGGACAGGAAACACTGCTCTCAACATCTAAATGGTTCCTACACAGTGACGGCAACCACAGGACTGATTCTTACAGGAATGCAGGAGAAACCTCAAATAAAAGGTTTTTATTCTTAGAAATTAAAATGACATCAAAAATACTGAAATTCCTGAAATTCAGCATGACACTAACTGGGAAACAAAAGCAAATACATGATTTTACCAACATTTCTCAAGTATATAAAACTAAGTAATAGCATAATACATTGTTTCTATATAAGATATAGATACTGAAAGTTTCAATTTGTGAATTATTGCATTTCACACACTCATCAATATTTTAAATGGTAAAATGTGTCACTCAGTAAAATCTTTCCTACAACTACAAAGACAACCGCTATTCTAAGAATTTTACATCCTTTTCTTGAGTTACCTAGATACTATTCCTGCTTCCAGAACCACTTCAAATGCTACTAGCTTTATAAAAATCTTAATTAATCCAACTAAAATGAGTTTTTACTTCCTGTGAATGCCAGAATATTGCCTGTTATTCATAAAGAAGTAATTCGGTACTAAACGTACTGCAATGTTAATTTTCCATTTCTCCTAGAATCAACACAGTATAAACTACTTAAGGGCAGGGAGCGTACTTCTTGATTCTTTAATATCAGTTCTTCTACCAATTTGAGGCTAAGAAATCCTACTTGCTGTGCAAATACCCACGAAATACACTAAATAGAGGAAGACAAGCAAGCAAAGATAAGAACTACACATATGTATGTGAAACAACAGTGGCTTAAATAGGAAGATATACAAAAACCCTGGAGCCTCAGAAGCAACTGTCTTTGTTTCCTTTTTTTTTTTTTTTGGAAAGCAACAATGCTGCCTAAGAAGTAAGAAATAAATGGACCTGGGATAATACTGATAAAACATGCATTACTATGAGAGAGCCAATTTACTCCAGCTAAAGAAAGGGTTAGAATTTGCATAGTCATATCCTACATTACCCTACAGACAGCCTTCAACCAGCACCTGAAGGTTGGATGTAATTTCTAGTTCTAACAATACATTCAAAATGTGACTTTTATTTTACAGAAGATCAAACTATCTCTGAGAATGTTCTAATACAAAAAAATCCATGCAAAAAAAAGGTAAAAAAAAATCCATGCATTAATCATTCAAGATTTTTAAGAAAGATTCATAAATTTTAATTTTTAGAATCGTTTGGAATTTATATGATTCTCAAACTCCTTCCTTAGATCCTAAGAAAAATCTTAGCTTGATTTTACAGAGCAAAATAGCAAAATAGGGAGAAATTTTGAGAATTCCTTTGGAATTCCTTCATAAAAAACTTAAAAACCCTCCCAGACATGGTGGCACATACCTGGAATCCCAGAACTTGGGAGACTGAGGCAGGAGGATTGCTATAAGTTCAAGGTCAGCCTGCATTACATAGACACTCTCTCAAAAAAACAAGAATCATGAAAAATCCAGTTTCAAAACTTATTGTAGCTGGGGATAGGAGGAGGGTGAGAAGGAGAATCACCTTGAACTCAACGCCAGCCTGAGGTACACAGTGAGTTCAAGGCCAACCTGAATACCAATGATGCAAAACACAGCACAGAAGGTTACCTGGGGCAAATGTGGAAGTTTTCTAAGTATTTACAGGCTGTAATAAGTATTTAAAATAATATCAATTGTGGGATATAATAAATTAAAAATAATCTAAACCTTTCTCTCTTGTTACATTAACACTTAATTGATGATACTGAATAAAATCAATGGGGAACAAATGTAAATTATCTAACAGTATCAGGCACTGTTGCTTTAAACCTTTCAAATAGTTCCCTATGAAGTATTTATTGTTATCAAATTCCACAGCTGAGGAAAGTGAAATAGAACAGTTAAACAGTCCAAGATCACATAGCTGATAACCAGAATTAGGGGCTCAACCCAGTGAGACATGTATGCCAGAAATGGTAGTTTTTCTTTTAGCCAACAAAAAAGGACAGATACAGCTCAGCAGCAGAGTGCTCACCTGCTCAGTATGTGTGAGGCCCTGGGTGCCATGCCCAGCACCAAAGGAACGGGAAGGGGGTCTCAATAAAAAGCACTGGCGGTCGCGATGAATGTTCAGAGATTGGAGCCGCCAAGCATGGTGGCACACATCTGTAATCCCAGCACTCAGGAGGCTGAGGCAGGAGGACTGCTGAGAGGTCAAGGACAGCCTGAGCTATATAGTGAGACATGGTCTCCAAAAAAAAGAGAGAGAGACTGAAGCCATCATTTGTTTCAGTGGCTGCCTACTGAACACTAAGGGAACACCTTAGTGACACGACAGAGCAATGCACATTACTATGAGCAGATTTTTAATTATGATGGCACACCAAGCTTATTCATCCTTAGAAGAGCTTTCTTCTAATCTCCCATGACGAGTAGTATTAACAAAGCTAAGTGAAATTTGAAGGCACACTAACATTATTGTTATTGCTATTATTATTATTATTGTCTTTTTTTTGGTACCGGGGATCGAACTCATGACCTCACACTTGCCAGGCAGGCGCTTAAGCCACTGAGCTAAACCCCCGCCCTATTTTTGTCTTTTTGAGACAGGGTCTCACTATGCAGTTCAGGCTAGCCTTGCACTCACTTTGTAGCCCAGGCTGGTCTCAATCGCAAGATGATCCTCCTGCCTCAACCTCCCCAGTGCTGGGATGATAGGTGTGCACCACTACTTTTTGATCCAATCAACTTCTAAAAAGGCAAAACTGTGATAGAGCTACAAACATAGAAACACAAATACTAGTAGAGTTCAAACAAACTTAATGCTAACTCTGAACTCTTTTTTAAGGTACTAAGACAACATGTTATATTTTGTCAGCAAAAGAATTTTACATATTTTTATTTTTGTATTAGTTTGTCATATTGATCAAATTTAGCATACAGTTTGTACCTGTACATAGTACATCTTATTTTTTCCCCACTGCCCTCCCCATCCCTCCAACAGCTTACCCCTGCCCATTTACAAAAGCTAAGGTTATATTTTGTGAGCAAAATAATTTTACATATTTTTATTTTTGTATTAGTCTGTTTGCCATACTGATCAAATCAGAATCTCACAAATGACCACTGATGTTGAACATGTTCTCATATTTATTTGCTGCTTGTGCTTCTTCATCCAAGAAGCATCTTTTTAAGATGTTCTTTGGATTGGGTCTTTACATTTGAGGGGTCTGATTTGAGTTCTTTATCTATATTCTATGTATTAGTCCTCTGTCTGAGAAGAAGCTGATAAAAATTGTTTCCCATTCTCTGAGTCGTCTGTTCACTCTCCTGGAGGTTTCTTCTGCTGTGCAAAATCTTTTTAGTAAGATGAGATCTGGCAGCTGATTCTTTGGGACAGGTCCTAGGGGATTGGGGGTTTTGTTCATGAGTCCTTTGCCTACTCCTAAATTTTCTACAACTTTACCCGTTCTATCTTCTAGTGGATTTAGTGTCTCTGTTTTAATATTTAGACTTTTGATCCATTTCAACTTTAGTTTAGTACATGGGGGCAGACACGGGTCTAGGTTCAGGCTTCAACATGTGGAGAGCCCAGCACTATTAAAGAGCCTGTTTTCCCTCCAACTGAAAGTGCCCACTCTGTAAAAGATAAGGCAGCTGAGTGTGCTTAGACTTGTCTCTGCATCTACTCTGTTCTAGTGATTCTCAATTATGGGGGGGGGGTTGCCAGTACCATGTTGCTTTAATCACTGTAGCTTTGTAGCATAATTTCAAGTGAGGGATTGTGATGCACTCTGTTGACCTTGTTGCTAAGAATGTTACATTTTGCAAAGGACTACAGTATTTACTATTTTGTTTGATTCTCACACTCTGTAAGTTCTAAGTAGGACAGGTACTTGTCAAATTATTCTTATTTTACAAATAAGCACACTAAAGCTCATAAGTTTAAAAAATTTGCATGATCTCTTATATTTTCTGACTTGAAGTATTTCTGTTATCACAGATGCTGCCAAAAATTTTATGCTTTGTATGTTTCAAGTTGTTTAATAACAGTTAATGATTGACAAAGAAAATCTAGAAAGTAATACAGAACACACACTGTAGGTTTTTTGAGACAGGGTCTTACTATGTAATTTAGGCTGGCCTTGAACTCCCAGTGATCCTCCTGCCTCAGCCTTCCAATTGCTGGGATTACAGGTGTGCACCACCACTCCTAGCCCTTATAAATTTTTGATACAGGATTCATGCTGGATAAGTCTGGACTAGCTATCTACCTGCTTGAGAGTACAGGAAGAAACTCAATCAGCACCAGGAAGTAGCTACCTAGCACTGTTCCTGGCCTGCAGAGCCAGGTCCTTATCCAGGCAAAAGCTTTGTGCTGCCCACTCACAGCTACACAGGTCTGGAACCCACTTCAATGGGACTCTGCCCCACAGATGTCTTGAGAGACATTTGGATAACAACGCAGCGTTTAAAGGGTGGAGAAACTAAAGGCTGGAAATTTCAAGGCTCAGTGCAAGTTCTAAGTAGCTGGCCAGTATAACACCATTATAATACAGTCTCATGTTACCAGCTAGAGACACTAGGTTAGTTAAATGTCTCTACATGTCACACTCCAATGGAATCTGAGAGAAAACAATGTAAGTTACTTCCAGGCCTGGTGCTGGAACTTCTCACAAACACTTCCTTCCCCTTCCTGCTATCCATGAAAACAAGAGAGGTCTTCACTGCCTAGTCATTATAACTGTCTAACTAGAGGTGGGTTTTCATTCACTAACTTGTTCCAAGTAACCATACTAGTATAGTTGGTAACATACCCAACTCAATCAGATCCTGTCTCCTAAAAAAATATGAATTCCTGCCAGAGATGAAAAAGCAAGACATGGCTGTGCTGCTCTGAAGAAAGACCCTGGTCATCCGAACTACTGTCTTCTTGCTAAGGGGAGGAGGAGATCACATCAGTTCAGCACATTCCGATGGAGGCCAAGGGGTAACTGATTTAGCTGATTAAATTGTTTCCTTACCACGAATTCCCATCACCTGAGGTCATGCTACTTAAAATGAAGGATACAAAACTAAGAGCAGTTTTCTACAAAAAAAGGCATGTTTCAAATAGTCCATAAAGTAATTCCAAATAGCATTAATTATGAACATAGTACAAAACAATGCAAAGGTCACATTAAATTTTAAAACAGATATTTAAGGTACAATAAAACTTTAATCTTCTTGCTGGGCATGATGAACCATGCCTATAATGCTCACAATGCCTATAATCTTCATGAGGATGAGACATGGTGATTGCAAACTTGGGCACAGCCTCAAAAACTGAGTAACTTAGTGAGACCCTATCTCAAAATAAACTTTAAAAAAAAAAAATCTGGGAGATGTAGGATAGTGACAAGGTCCTGGATTCAATTTCAAACGCTGGGGGAAAAAAATAGGACTGGGGATGTAGGTCAGATACAGAGCACTTGCTTAGCATGCACAAGTTCCTAGGTTGGAGCCCCAGCACTGCAAAACAAACAAAAAACTTTATTCCTCTAAAGGACTTATTTATATTTTATGTGTACCTATCATAGTAACATTTATCTGTTGTTAAAGTCCAGTGGAAAAAGTGCAGAAGCACTGAACTGTGGTAATACTGAAGGTTTGTTTTCACGGCAATATAACTTAACATAAACTTTTTTCTCTTAAGCTGCACTATCACAGTATGATTCATCCTTCTTTATACCCTCTGGAACAGGCTGAATAATGGCCCCCAAAATACCCAGGTCCTAATTCCTAGAACCTAAGAATGTTTCATCATGTAACAAAAGGAGCTTTACAAATCTAATTAAGCACCTTTAAAGCAACTGTCCTTGAAAAGTAAGCCTACACAGAACATAATGGCCCCAAAAGGGGAGGCAGAGGGGGATATGACTACAGAAGAAAAGGTGACAGAAGCAGACACTGAGGTGAAATGAGGAAGGACTTAGAAGAAACACAGTCGGAAAGTCAGAAACAGTAGGAAATGGATCTTCCTCTCAGAGCCTCCAAGAAGAATCAGGCCTGCAACACCTTAACTTTAACCCACTGAAAATGACTTTAGCCTTCTAACCTCCAAAACAGACAGGAGGCTGGGGATTTAGCTCAGCGGCATAAGCACCTGCCTAACAAGCACCAGGTCGTGAGTTCGATCCCTGGTACCGCAAAAAAAAAACTTCCCAAAACAAAGACAGGTTAGCACTGATTTGCACATAATCCATTCTAAAATACCAGCAAACTGATAATATTAAGGTCATTCTGGTTCAGATATTCTCTTATTTGGGGGATCAAACAAGTGAAAATATAAAGAATTCACTGAAAATGTGGTTCTTTCCAGCATTGTAATGCAAACGCAAAAAAGCAATGTCTTAAGTTCTATTTGTAGTATGAGTGGCAGAGAAAGTCAAGATTTTTGGTTAAATCAAAGATACTACTCACAGTATCATGAATACTGAGAGAAAAGAACTCAAAAAAGCAGTAATATGAGTTGATCTGCCTTTCCTTTATGCCACACACAAGTGTCTAAGGTAATACCTCAAACCTGACTCTTCTGTTCACAGGGGGAGAAACTGTCCTCATTCCTGTGCTAGTCAGCTCAAGGGCCCTACAGGCTGAAGAGAAATTTCACACTAGTGTTACTGGGCTTCACACTACCAGTTTCATTCTGCGCAGTAGTTCGAATGCCAGTATACAAGTGGCAGGGAAAAAAATGGGAACGACAACAACAGTCAGATATAACTTGTATCAGTAACTTACATTTTGGGCAAGGGCTCAGTGGTACAAGTTCCTGCCCGGCAAGCCCAAGGTTCTGAGTTTGATTCCCAGTACCAAACAAACAAACAAGCAACCTTACATTTTATATTCTCACTTGATCATCACAGCTCTAAGTAGTAGTCAAGTTTGTAGTCACTAACTCTGAGTGCAGAATCTAAGCAATCTGATGACTTACCTATTAACTGCCTCCAACTCTGATGTCTTCCCACTGGATTTTTCTATCTCCTGAACAGTAATTCACTTCCAAGTACGTTGCATTCACTTTTTAAACAATTTCATCTTAGGAAAGAAAACAGAAAAGACATTTTACAATGGCATCTTTATGACACCTCCATGGAAGCTGAATGCCAAGCTCAATGTGTCAGAGCTTAAGGCAACACATCAGTGTAACAACCCGTAAGTCCATTTCTTCTTAGGAAAACGAAAACACAAACATCACCCCCGTTCTAGGGAGACAAGCCACATCATTTCTGAGCTAAAAACCTAACTCAGGAAAGTAGCATTCAACTTAACCCTGTGGTACCATTTTATAAAAACAACTTAACTTAGAAAAAAAAACTTACCTCAACCCATCACTCTTACCCACTCTGTCCCCCCACGCGGTCACCCTAACCCACGACTCCTAATCCCAGAAGCCCGTACGTAGTCCTGAACACCCCCTGGTGACAGTCGCCGGGGGCAATAAAATCTCCCTAACATCAGTCGCGTTGGTTACCGTGCTGGCTTGGCCAGGAGTGTCCTCTGACCTAACACTCCATACTTTCAGAGCGCCCCGGCACGTACCCCATCCCCGGTGCTCCCCACCCCAAGAGTCCCGGCGACGCCGGTTTGCTAAACACAGTAGGCACCGCCACTGTCCATTCCTCGCCCAACCCGGCCTTTGCAAGTACCTCAGCAACAACCCTCACTGGGAGATGGAGGAAAAGCACGCGGTACTGCGGTTCCGAGCCGACGACCGGAACCCCGCCCTCTACCCCTCCTTCGCGTGAAAGCGTTAAGAAAAAGGCACAAGATTGGCCGATAGCTAAGACGCGGGACGCACCAGGGCCAACGAAAGAGGACGCCAGTGGAGGCGCCCAGAGCATGCCGGTAGGTGGTCTGTCTTGCTAGCTCCTGATTCGACGACAGCAGTCTGCGCCTGTGTTGACCCAATTTCCTCGAAGCACCACACAGCACCGCCCCGTACGTTTTACGTATATTGAAGTTTCAAGGGTCCCATTGGTTGGGAAGAGCTCTGACTGCGTAACCAATAAAGGACAAGAATAAAGTGAGTTCCGCCTCTCCCTCTGTGGACCGGATATTCCTGTTGTTTTCTGGCTACTTTCCCCTACCCTTTTATCTTTAGACGTTAGAAAGATCGCATACCGCCCCACTTGCGGGTCGAGAATTTTTATGGAACTAGAACGATTATGCTGAGAGTTTGAAATATGTTGGAACCCAAAAGCGAGCCCCAAACACCACAGAGGCGCAAAAAGCCTCGGAAACATGGTTTGAACGCGGAACCAGTCCTTCCCGCCCTCTGGTGGGAGTTCCTTGGCTGCCATTGGAGGAGCGAGTTATCAATTTGAGTTATTTCCCCCCCCAACCCTGGGAGCTCTGGGATTTGTAGTCCGCGATTCTCGGGTTGTGTAGCTTTAAAAGGGATAGTTGCTCCTGAGATCCTGTTTGTTGGTAACGTCCGCTGACGCTTCTCAGGCTCTGGTATCCGTTAAGCGTTTTATCCTTTGGTTCATCAGGACCGTTAAAGGCAGATACACGTGGGGAAAATGAAAGACTTCGAGTGTGTTCGTAAAGGATGAATGTTAAGCGTTTCCAACAAACGTTCTATCGAATACTGGCGGCTGGCGCTCCGCTAGATGCTCGTGACTGCTGTTTTCAACATTCTTGCCATCACAGTCAAACCTTTTTCATATTTATTTTGGTGCCCACTTGAGGATATTTGAACAGTACCTGAATTAAGAGTGATGCATAGTACGACACGGAGAGCAGCTGTTTACAAAAACCTAGTATTGCTGGCACGGGAACCAGAAGTGGGTGCTATCCTAACAGAAGGGGGGCGCTGTAGTCGGTGCCCAGCGTGGCAGGCGCCTGGGGACGCTCACGGTGTAATCAAAGACTAGCATGAAATCCCTTCTCAGCTGTTACTGAGACAGTGTTTCCTTTGTGCCTCCAGCAAATGTAAAAAATCAATTTCTAAATACCAAAAATTTCCTGAGATTTTCATTGTCACGTTTTGATTTTTTTTCCTATATAATACGTAATGGGAACTGTTTGGTTTGTCTAAGAAAAAAACAAACAAAAACCCATGATTTGGGATACCTAAGAGTTCCATGGTTGGGTGTGGCGGTGCACAGCTGTAATCCCAGCACTCGGGAGGTTAAGAAAAGAGGATCCCCTTGAGTTCCAGGGCAGCCAGGTCTATATACTGACTTCAAGGCCAGCCTGAACTACATAGTGAGACCCTGTCTCAAAAAAAATAGAGTTCTATGTTTCTAAGTTACAAATTAAGTACACTTTATAGGGCTAAAGCTATCAAAAAAAAAAAAACCCTGCTTTTATTACTGATGCTTGAAATCAGTGCATTTTGTTTAAAAAGCAAAGAATCTTAAAAATCTTTTTCAAAATGATGAGAGGTTTAAGACTGTAAATAAAACATTATATAGTTCCTTAATATTACCAATAAATGAAGTACCAAATTATGTGTAACAAACACTATGTTTCTCCTTTTAATATTCTCTCTGATGTACTAGGTAAAATGTGTGAATATGGTGATGATCACACAGGCAAAAAAGCAGAATTATCTATTTTAATGCTTTTCATTAATGGGCATTTTAATGACATCTTCCTTTTGCCTTCTATTTTGTTTTGTTTTGATCTATTTTGTATCAGTGGTCTAGCTGGGATGTTAAATGTCATGTGACTAAGAATTAAAAAAAAAAACTATCAAGGCTCCCACGGAGGTTTAAGATATCAAGGCTGTTCCTGTGGTTAGCAGTGTTGAGTGATACGTCAACGGACTGAATTATGGGCAGTTTTGTCTGATCTGTATTAACCTAAATGTAAGTTTTCATTCAGTAGACTTGTGGAAGTTTCCAAAGTGATCGGCTTCATGTCATGTGCAGGTTTGTGTATGTGTACAGACATTTTTGTTTTTCTGTTGGATGCATCCCAAAAGGTAAAATGGCTAATTCCTTTGGTAACTATTAACATTTGGGGTGAGTGTGCTGAGGATTGAACCCAGGTCCCTGCCCATGCTAAACACAGTCTCTACTCAGTCTCCACTGAAATAGATCCCCAGTCCTAAGTGTTCTTTCTCTTTTTTGGTACTGAGAATCAAACCCAAGTGCACTCTACCACTGGTCCTCCAGCCTCTTAAAATTTTTATTTTGAGATAGGGCCTCAAGAATTTACCCAGGTGGGGCTCCAACTTGAGATCCTCCTGCCTCAGGCTCCCCTCAATGCTGGATTACAGGCTTGTGTCACCATACCCAGCTAAGTGTTCCATTGTAAAGACAAAGTACTTTAATTACAGTAATTTGATGAGAATTTAAAAGTCCACATTGAAGCAAGCACAATTACTGCTTTTAATGCTATGAATGCCTAGGTAGACTTTTTTTTTTTCCCTTGAGGCAGGGTCTCACCATGTAGTCCAAGCTTGCCTTGAACTCACTGTGTAACCCAGGCTGGCCTCAAACTTGCAGCAATCCTCCTGCCTCAGCCTCCTGAGTGCTGGGATTACAGACATGTGTACCACCATGCCCACCTGCTGAGTCATTTTTATACCACCTGTTGGGCAATAATTTAAGGAGAGACCTCAGAGTGAAATAAATGCAAAGTGACCCAAAATGGGAGGTGGGCATTAGAACACCTATTTGTGTATACTTTTTAATATAAACCATTTTGTTTGTTAAAAATTACACATAACAATATAAAGCTTTTAATATATGTGTAAAATATATTGGTAAATATAAATATGTCTTGAGAATCATATAAGGAAAAAAATCTGAGGTTAATAGTTTAGGACAAGATGACTGCAGTTTAAAATAAAAATCTTGGGGAGAGAGGTCAAAGAAGAAGACATAAATGTTTTTATAATCATTTAATCAGAAGAAAAATTACTGGGGCATAGTGTTCTAGGCGTATAATTACAGCACTCAGGAGGTTGAGGTAGGAGGACCACAAATTCAAGGACAGTCTCCACTACATAGATCTTTGTCTCAAAACACAAAACAAAACAAAGCAAGAAATGCTGAATTTTCATTAGAAAGGAAAGAGGCTGAATGCTTTTTTGGTTTGGTTTTGGTTTTAGTTTTTGAAACAGTTTTGGTTTTTGGCCTAGGCTGCTCCTGCCTCAGCCTCTCAGGGTGCTGGGGTCTCCTTCTGGGGGTGGTTTCTAGGTTCTTTCTGACCTGCACAAAGAACTGGTCAAGACAAGGACAAACTGAGAGTTTTACATGAATGACAGGATAATAAACAGGCTCTGCAGAGCAAAGATGGGCCACGTAAAAGCAGAAAAATATTCCCCACAGCTCCTGCCCCATGAGGGAGGGCCATGGTGTGAGGCAGGACGCAGTGGCAGGCCTCATGCTCAGAGTGGACTGCCCTTTTGTAGCCCCTACTCCCCAGGTCGGCTCGGGTGGTCCAGGCCATCTTGTCAGAAAACCTGTGAGATCTCCCGAGAAGTACAGTGTAGTGTTTTGGGAACTGCTCTGCGCATGTGTCCTGGGATTTTGTAATTACAGGTCTTGCCTACCTCCCCAACTGGCCTGCTCTGCCCTGGACCTCAGGATTATAAGCATGTGCCACTGCACCCCAACCCTGAGTGCTATTCTTAAATTGAACTTGTCAGTAAGGAGTTGTCAGAAGTTTTTGTTTTGATACGGTTTTTATAGTTGGAGACTGAAGTTAGGGAGCACTAAACTACAGCTCCCAGCTGTTTTCATTTTATTGTGAGGTGGTTTGAAAAATTGCCCAAGACGGTGTCAAACTTGTAATCTTTCTGCCTCAACCTCCCAAGTAGATGGGATTATAGAGGCGGACGATCAAACCTGGCTATCAAGTTTAAGAAACAATTTTTTTTTTTTTTATCGGTACCAGGGATCGAACTCACGACTGCCTGCTTGCAAGGCAGGCGCTTATGCCGCTGAGCTAAATCCCTAGCCAAGAAACAATTTTAAACTGGTATAAAGGGTTTAAATCATGGTTTAAGAAAATATCAGTACAAACATATACAATATGCAACATAAAAACCACAAAAAAGAAAATATACAATAAAGCCTCAGTTGTACAGAGTGCTACTTGCAGGTTCTGGTGCTCAGTCACTGTGTCAGGACTCAACCAGAGAAACAGAACTAATACGATGCTTGGAAGAGCTTTCTCTTCCCCCAAAGAATTGCTCGCACAGTTGTTGAGGGCTGGCCAGTCAGGTCTGAAGTCTGTAGACCAAGCCATCGGGAAAGGCAGGCTGGAATTCTCAGGACTGGCGCTGTGGTCCAAGAATTTCCTTGGCAAACCTGTTGGGCTCTAAGGTCTTTCAGTGGATTGAATTAGCCCTACTGAGATTATCTAGGATAATTTCCTGTACTTAGTCTACTGCTTATGGGAAGGAGGAGATTGAACCCATTCTCTTTTTTGTTGTTTTGTTTGGTTTTGGTTTTGGTTTTGGTTTTTTTGAAAAGGGTCTCAAATTTGAGATCTTTCTTCCTCAACCTCCCAGAGTGCTGGGATTACAAGCATGCACCACCACACCAGGCTTAATTATGAAACCTTTATCACATGTATAAAATACCTTGCCAGCAACACATGGCTTAGTGTATGAAAAACAGAAGACTAAAACTTAGGTACATAGATACTGCTTCTCAAATTGAAAACTGATCATACTGCACATTTCAAAAAGCCAGAAGAAAAGATTTTGAGTATTTTCTCCATAAAGAAAATATATTCATACAAAAACCTGTATACAGATGTTTATAGCAGCTTTGCTCATAATTTCCCAAACTTGAAATTATGTCCTTTGATAAATGAACAGACAAATAAATACACTGTGGTAAATAAAAAAAAAAAACTGATCATGACAATCACATCTGTATAACTTCAGATCAGTCATCCAAGCATGAGATTTGAAAGTCAAAATTTATTCCAGAGAACCATATTACTTATTCCAGAGAATTTTATTTGAGATTTGTTTGTTTGGTTGGTTTTTTTCTTTTTGAGACAGGGTCTTGATATGCATTCAGGCTGGCCTTGAGCTCACTTTGTAGCCCAGGCTGGTCTCGAATTTGCAGGGATCCTCCTGCCCCAGCCTCCCAAGTGCTGGGATTACAGGAGTGTACCACCACACTCAACTCTTGTATTTGAGATTCTGTCTTCTGTTTGTGGGAGTGGATTAGTCTAAGCATATAAAGCACAAAGGCCAATCCTGTATCCCCGTCTGGTAAAACACATCTGAAAGGAAGGGCCCTAGCCTCGAAGTCCACTCCAGCCTTGGCTGTCTAACTCCTGCCATACTCACTTGACTGTCCTTGACACTGGCCTTTTGAAGACTCCAAATCTGGTCCTGAGCACCATGTTTCTTTGCCATAATGTGAACCCCAGGCCTTCCACATGCTTTCCCGTTGTGTAGAATGTCCACACCTATGCACACATGCCTCCACTGTGCGAGGAGTCCCAGCTGCAGCCTGGAGCTCTGGCGCTTCCGGAAATGTCAACAAGATGCCCTTGAAACCAGAGGCCCCGTGGTGCTGGGGACCGCCTGTGACAGGTGCTGGCTGGTTTTATCCCAGTCTCCATATACTGCCCTTTCCAGGTAGTGGTGGTTTACTCCTTCAGTTTTAAGATGGACTTCACTACTGGCCCTTTTAGTTTATACAAACAGAAACTAGGGGAACAGGTGGGACCAGTATTGGAACTGATAATTATGTTAATTGGAAATGCCAGCTACTTTTAGAAAACCTCATTCAGCTACTTGAAAATGGTAATTGAGTGGCTTTGGCTTCACATTCTTTTCCTGTCACTTAGAAGTAAAAGAATGAATGAATACTAAAATAGCTTCAATGAGTGGAATTAGAAGAAAAAGGCCAGAGTACCTGACAAACCAGAGACTAGATAGGGCTTCTAATCAAGAATTAGGCCATGGTATCACCATGTGGACCGAACTTGTAGTTCCACACAGAATGAAGCTGGGAACCCAAGGAAGAGGTTAGGTAGCAAATCTAACTGAAATAGTGGGAAATCGTGGGAAGCAAATCTGGAGACAAAGAGGGACCTAGGTGTACTCACAGGACACGGGGAAGTTTGCTGTCAAGGAAGTTGTGAACAGAAAAGGAAAGCAGCAATATGAGGGGTGCAAGAGGGCAAGCTGCCAAGCTGACCATACCCGTGGTAAGTATGCAGAGTGGCCCACCTCAGATAGGAGCTCCCAGGACTTGAAGTTACATCATGCACTCTTTAAGCCAAGTGAGAGAGACTGTCTCTCTGTAGATTAGAAAATAAGCTGCATGATGGCAAGGGCTCCATTTTGCTTAACATTCTTCCCAGGACCTAGAATATCCCTGGAAGGTAGCAGGTGGCAAATAACATGTGTTGACCTAATCAATTCCCATCCAAGAAGAGACATAGGTGGGGTGTGGTGGTGGGTGCCTGTAATCTCAGCTGCTCAGGAGGTTAGGGCAGGAGGACTGAAAGTACAAGGCCAGCCTGGCCTGTTTGCCCTTTTGGTGCTGGAGACTGAACCCAGGGCCTCACAAGTACTAAGTAAGCTCTCTACCACTGAGCTACAAAATCTCTCCCCATGATTTTGCTTTTTGAAAGAAAAACCCTTGTACTTTTGCTGCTCATTTTGTCCCAAGTAATAAATAAGGGTTTTTTGTTTTTTATTTTTGGGGTTTTTTTT
>PVJX010037110.1:0-17163 GCA_004027295.1 Dolichotis patagonum | reverse complement strand
CAGTGTTTTTTAAATTTGCATTTCTCTAATGACCAGTGATGCTGAACATTTTTTAATGTATTTATTTACCATTTGTATTTCTTCATCTGAGAACTGTGTTTTCTTTTCAGATGACCATTTTTGGAATGGGTCTTTGAATTTTGGGGATCTGATTTTTTTTTAATTCTTTATACATTCTGGACAGAATTCCTGTGTCTGAGGGACCATTCACTAAGATTTTTTTTCCCTACTTGTAGGTTTTCTTTTCACTATACTGGAGATTTCTTTCAACATGCAAAACTCCTTAATAAGATGTGACCCCAGTTACTGATTCTGTGAAGTATTTTGTGTGCAGTTTGATTCTTGTTTGTGAAATCTCTACCTACCCTTAGGTCTTCAAGATTTCTACCTACTTTGTCTTCCAAAAAATTTAGTGTTTCTGCTTTAATATTTAGATCTTTTATCCATTTAGACTTTAGTTTAGTACACAGTGATAGGCATGGGTCTAGTTTTAGTTTTTGGCATATGGAGAGCCAATTTTTTCAGCACCATTTATTTTTTTTTCATTTTTTAAATTTTATTTAAAAGCAAAACAAAACAAACAAAATAGAAAAAAGGGTAGCAACAATACAAGATTCCAAGGGAAAAAAAGAATATAACAAAAAATACTGAGAAGTCATTACTTGGTAACTTACATACTGTCATCTTAGAAATAGTTGTTCAAGTTACAAAGTTAAAACATACAAAGTACACATTCAAGAAATGAGACTATCAACAGTTCTACTCCATGATCTAACAAAAAACAGTAATATGATAGTTCATTTCTTTTCCTCTCTTTTTTACAGTAGCAATTACACATTTTGGGTTTTATTACTCCTACAGTTATTATTATTTTTTACACTAGAGACACAATGTGATATTTATAAATATGGTTCTTATTTACTTCACTAATGAGGATAGTTTCAAGTTGTCTCCATTTACCTATGAAGGCGTCAAGATCATCCTTCTTCATAGCTCAGTAATACTCCATTGTATAAAAATACCACATCTTTTTCATCCACTCTGTGGTTGATAGGCATCTTGATTGTTTCCAAGATTTAGCTATTACAAATTGTGCTGCTATGAACATAGGTGCACGTATATCACCGCGATATGAACTTTTCAGTTCCTCTGGGAAAATACCCAAGAGTGGAACAGCTGGGTTGAATGGAGCTTCCAATCCTAGTCTTCTAAGAATTCTCTATACTGATTTCCATAGTGGCTGCATCAGTTTACACTCCCACCAACAGTGGAGCAGTGTTCCTTTTTCCCCATAGCCTTCCCAACATTTGTTATCATTTGATTTCTTGATGGCAGCTATTCTTTCAGGGGTGAGATGAAATCTCAATGTTGTTTTAATTTGGATTTCTCGAATAACCAGTGATAGTGAACATTTCTTCATGTATTTATTTGCCATTTGTATATCTTTATCTGAGAACTGAGTGTTCATCTCAGATGCCCATTTTTGGAGAGGGTCTTTGAATTTGGGCGTCTTGATGTTTTTCAATTCTTTATATGTTCTTGATATAAGTCCTTTGTCTGAGGGGTTGCTGGCTAAAATTCTTTTCCATTCTGTGGGTTTTCTTTTCACTCTGCTGGTGTTCTCTTTTGAAGTGCGGAAACTTTTCAATAGTATGAGATCCCAGTTGTTGATTCTCTGAAGCATTTCCCGTGCAGTTTGCATTTTGTTCATGAATTATCTGCCTACCTCTATGATAGACATGGGTCTAGTTTTAGTCTTCTGCATATGGATAGCCAGTTTTTCCAGCACCATTTGTTAAAGAGACTGTCATTCTTACAGCTAGCATGATTGACCCCTTTATCAAAGATAAGGTGGTTGAGTGAGTTTGTGGTTGTGGTTGTATCTTCCAAACTATTCCACTGATCTTCAGGTCTGTTTTTATTCCAGTACCATGTTGATTTTATTATTGTAGCTTTGCAGTATAATTTCAAATCAGGGATTGTGATGCCTCCTGCCTTGCCTTTGCTGCTTAGAATTGTCTTTGCTATTCTAGGTTTCTTCTGGTTCCAGATGAATTTTAGGAGTGATTTCTCTAAATCTATGAGGTATGCTAGTGGCATTTTGATTGGGATTGCATTAAATCTGTATAACAATTTTGGGAGAATAGCCATTTTCACAATGTTTTTTCTTCCTATCCATGAACAAGGGATGTCTTTCCATTTTCTGAGGTCCTGTTCAATTTCTTTTTCAGGGTATTATAATCTTCCCTGAGTAGATTCTTTTGCTTCTTTTGTTAGATTGATTCCTAAGTATTTCATTTTGTTGGATGCTATTGTAAAGGGTGTGGCTTCCCTTATTTCACTCTCAGTGGTTTTGTTTTTAGTGTATAGGAATGCTATTGATTTTTGGGTGTTTACTTTGTTTCCAGCTACATTACTGAATTTATTTAGTATACCTAGGAGTCTTTCAATGGAGTTTTGGGTGTCTTTGATGTAGAGTATCATGTCATCTGCAAATGATGATAATTTAACTTCTTCTTTTCCTATCATTACTTCTTTGATTTCTCTCTTGTCTAATTGTTCTGGCTAGTATTTGCAACACTATATTGAATAGAAGTGGTGATAATGGATATCCATGTCTTGTTTCTGATTTTAGGGTAAAGGTTTTCAGTTTTTGGCCATTTAACACGATGTTGGCTGTTGGTCTCTCATAGATGGCTTTTATCATAGTGAGGTAAAGACCATCCATTACAATTCTCTGTCAAGTTTTTATCATGAATAAGTGTTGGACCTTATCAAAAGTTTTTTCTGCATCTATAGAAATGACCATGTGGTTCTTATTTTTCACTCTGTTGATATGGTCGATGACATTTTTTGATTTGCATATGTTGAACCATCCCTTCGTTCCTGGGATGAATCCCACTTGGTCATGGTGTATAATCTTGATGATTTGCTGCATTCTGTTTGCCAAAATTTTATTGAGAATTTTTGCATGTATGTTCATTAGGGAGTTTGGCCTGTAGTTCTCTTTTTTGGTTGGGTCTTTCTCAGGTTCTGGTATTAGAGTAATGTTTGCTTCCAGGAATGAGTTAGGGAGAATTGTTTCCCTTTCAATTTCATTGAAGAGTTTGAGGAGTGTCGGCATTAAATCTTCTTTGAATTTCTTGTAGAATTCCACAGTGAATCCATCTGCACCTGGACTTTTCTTTGTTGGTAAGGATTTAATTACATTTTCAATTTCATTAATTGAAATTGGGTTATTCATCAGTTTTATATCTTCTTGATCCAGCTTTGGTAACTCATATATTTCTAGGAATCTGTTCATTTCTTCTGTGTTATCAAGTCTATTAGAGTAGAGGTTTTCAAAATAGGTATTGATGATCTTCTGTATTTCAAAAGGGTCTGTAGTGCTTTCACCCTTTTCATTCTTTATTGCATGAATTTGAGTTTTTTCTTTCCTTTTTAAAATAAAGTTGGCTAGAGGCTTGTCAATTTTATTTATTGTTTAAATGAACCAACTCTTTGATTCATTGATTCTTTCTATTGTTTTCTTAGTCTATATTGCATTGATTTCTGCTCTGACCTTTATAATTTCCTCCCTTATTTTGGCTGTGGGCTTGACTTGCTCTTCTTTTTCTAGATGTTTGAGATATAACATCAGGTTGTTTATTTGTGTTCCTTCTGTTTTCTTGATATAGGTATTCACCACAATAAATTATCCTCTAAGGACTACTTCCATTGTGTCCCACAGGTTCCAGTAAGATGTATTTGTATTTTTGTTTGCCTGTAAATATTGTTTAATTTCTCAATTTCCTCTGTGACCCACTGATTGCTCAGGAGTATATTACTCAATTTCCATGTGTTTGTGGGGTTTTTTCAGTTTTTTTGTGATTAATTTCTAGTTTCATGTTGCTATTATCTGATAACATGCATGGGATAATTTCAGTTCTTTTGCATTTACTTAAGCATGTTCTGTGGGCTAATATATGATCTATTTTAGTGAACATTCCATGTGCTGCTGAGAATAATGTATATTCTGATGTTGTTGGGTGGAACACTCTGTATATGTCTACTAAGTACATTTGTTCACAATTGTGATTCAGTTCTGTTTTTTCTTTGCTGATTTGCTGTCGAATTGATCTGTCCCTTTGTGTCAGTAGTGTGCTAAGGTTTCCTGTTATAATTGTATTATTGCTTATTTGATTTTTCATTTCTGTTAATATTTGTTTTGTATAGCTGGGTGCTCTGGAATTTGGTGCATAGATATTTAAGATTGCTATCTCTTCCTCTTGAAGTTTTCCCCTAACTGTTATGTAATGACTTCTTTAGATGTCTTCAGCATTTCTTTCATTACATTTATCATTTCTTCTTTTACCTGGAAGACTATTTCTTATTTGAGTTCTTTTATAGCTTCCTGGAGTTGTTTTTTTACTTCAGTTGTTATCAGTTCGGCAATTTCAGGTGTATGGCTTGTATTTTCATCTGTGTTCTTGTCTTCTAGGCTCACTTGGGTTGGGCTGGATGTTTGAGATTGCATTTTGCTCTTCGGTTTTGTCATTTTCCTATATTTCCAGGTTTCAAGAGATGTTTCAAAGCTTCCCTCGTGTACTGTGAATCACCTGGCCCACTTTTGGCTCCCAGGGCAGACTGCAGGCAACTGCTAGCCTCTTGAAGTTCACTGGACATGGGCCAGTTAGGCCCGCAAGGGCTCCCTTGTGTCCTCCTCTGATTTGAGATGCAGGGCGTGGTATTACCACCTGGGAGCCCAATTCCAAGGCTTTCCTGTGTGCTGGGATTCAGCCCACACCCATTCAGGGCTCGGGACTGAATTCTGGCCCCTGCTAGATGCTTGGAGTTTGCTGGACATGGTCCAGTTAGGCCTGAGGGGACCTCTGTGCATCCTCTGTTGGTTTCAGATGTGGGGTGTGGTTTTACCACCCTGGAGCAACATTCCAAGGCTTCCTTGTGTGCTGGGATTCAACCCGCATGCATTCAGGGGCCAGGCAAAACTCATTTTGTGTGGATTAAATTAGGAGCTTGTGTTTCTAAGAATCAGGCCCTTCTTCTTCATATTTATTTATCCCTGCTCTCTATACAACTTAAAAAAATGCAAAACTAATTGCTCAATTTTGGCCAAAACAGAATCTAGTCTGTACTTTTAAGCTTTACTATCTGTATCGTAAGGCTCTTCAGCCCCACTTCAAAGGCAGTTAAAAGATTGTCATCAGCCCAAAACTGTACAGCAAGGACACTTTGAACTGAAATCTTGTTAATGCTCCTCAGCACCAAACCTGATTTTCTTATCTGTCCAGATTATGTAAAATTAATCAATTCTTTGAAATAGCACTGAGATATTGTTCCCTTCAGTTAAGAAAAATGATTCAAAGGAACTGAACTGATCTTTCAATATATTTAGAAAGTGAAAACGTAAGGAGAATCCAGAGGGATTATAGAATCCCTCTTTCTCCTTCTTGCTGCCTTTCTATTTGATTTATGGATGATCACTATGCTTTTTCTGATAATAAGAAAAAGAAGTCTTACAGGAAGGCACAAACAGGATTTCTTTCAGATTCCATGAGACTCTCCAAAAGCACGCAGAGACAATAAGTGAAACTGCTGCTTAGTAACCACATTAGACAATCTATTTGCTCACAACATATGTCCTACCTCATTTTTAGCTATGCCCAGTAAATACAGATTTTACTGGCATTTTGTCAAACTCAACATTATCATATCATTTCCAATAACTAGAACCATTTTGAAACTCTCCTTTCCTCTCCCTTACATGCATTCATGTACACACTCAAACCCACAGACCAAATTTAGTTATTCTACACACTAAGCCACAATGTAGCCACATGTGTAGTTTCATGAACTACTCAAATCTCCTGCATATTTGAGTTTATTTATGTATATTGTGTGTGTGTGTGTGTGCGCGCATGTCCACATTTCAAAGTAACAAAGTGCTTACAGCGTGACATCCTTTATGATTGAAGTAGAAAAACTCCAAAACTCATGAGCAAAGATCCTATCATTATTGCTATAATTGTTACTATGTTCCTGACCCTTTAAAGTCTGACCACTGCAAACAACCAGGGAGTTATTAGTGGAATTCATTCCAAATCCCTGGGGAATATCTGTGTCTACAAGTAAGAAAAACACCCTGCATCCAGGGAGCTTATTTTCCCATGGTAGAAGATAGAAAATAATAAGTAAAATAAATAAGTTAAGTATTATTCTGTTAAAATGCAAATGTTGTTAAAGTAAACACAATTGAGTAACAGAAATTGAAAGATGAAAGAACAACAAACACATCCTTAAACCTGAGGATAAAATTCAAAGATCCAATCCAAAAATGAATGCATATTTCTCAGATGAAGACATACAAATGGAAAATAAATATATGAAGAGATGTTCAACATCATTGATCATCTGAGAGATACAAATTAAAACAGCACTAAGATTCCAACTCACGTAGAAAGAATGGCTATCATCAAGAAATCAACCAATAATAAATGCTAGCAGAGTGTGGGGGGGAAGTTACCTTCTCCATTGTTAGTGGGTATGTAGACTGGTGCAACCACTGGGAAAATCAATGTGGAGATTCTTCAGAAAACTAGGATTGGAAGTCCCATTTAACCCAGCTATTCCCCTCCTGAGTATTTTTGCACAAACATTAAAAACATCATACTACAGCAATATATGTGTTCCTATGCTTATAGCAGCACAATTTGCAATAGCTAAATCTTGAAAACAATCCAAATGCCCATCAACCACAGAGTGGATATAAAAGATGTGGGTTTTTTATACAATGGAGAACTCCTCAGCTATAAAGAAGTATAAACTTGAGAGATTTATAGGGAAATGGATACAATTTGAGACCACACTCATAAGTGAAATAAACTAGACTCACATATGTATTGCCTCCCTAGGGTAAGAAGCTGAAAAATAAGATTCAAAATATACAATAGAAATTGTGAAATGGGAAGACACTGATTGAAAGGAAAGAGAAACAGGGATGAAGGAAAAGAGAAAAGAAGGGAAAAGAAATAAAACACACACACATATACATATATTATATATATATAATATATATATAGTAAGTTAAGATAGTTAAGATAACTCTACTAACTGCTATTAGTTCATTGAAAAGAAAGGTTTGTCCCTATATTGTTTGATGTTTTCATGCCTATATCTTGCAATATGAACAACTACTTTGAAGATAGCAATAAACAATGTACTAACTATTGTTACTCTCTGACAACTTTATTTTGAAGTTTGGTACCATTGTTCTTATCAGTTTTTCTTCTTTAAAATTAAGAAAAAAGCTGAAGACAAATCCACTGAGTGTAAGGGGACCATAGGCAGCACAAAACCTTTGCCAGCGTGCAAGTGATACACAACCTGGACAACCCTTCCCAACACTCCTCCGAGGGGCAGAGAGCAGCAGCTGCAGACTGCTTGGTTCATAAGACCACAGCAGGTTTGTGAGAAAGGGGATTATAGGATCTGGAGCAGAAAGAGCAAACCAGAGAGCAGGGAGAAGCAGGTGAGAGAAGGAATAGCTGCACGGACTGTCCGTGCTTCCCTTTTATTACTCATTGTGATTGCTTTTATGTGAGGCCTACCTAGGTAGAAGCCGTGTGGAAACAAGAGCCTCATTAGCAGGCTTCTGACTGGTTCACGGCCACTCTTGACTTTTGACTGCTGCACTAATGACCCCTGAAGGTCAGGAGGCAGCACCAAAGCAGGATCTAAATGCATCATTTTTGATCAGATGGAGTCCTGCTTCTGTCACTTACAGGAAATGGAACTCTGGGTTAGGTTTTTGACTGTATGTATTGAAAGAGTCCAACACTGGAAAATGGTTACCATGACTGAGCAAACTAGTATATTTACTATCTTGCAGCTACCTTTCAATAAGAGCATTGGCTCTTACTAGATGATCTAATGTGGTCGACCCAAAATAAAAGAAACATGCATGGAGCTTTGGGCCAAAAATAACTGGTAGTCTATGTTGGAAGCCTGGAGGTACTCTTGCAGATTGTCAGGTAATACATACTCTAGATAAAGTGGCCCATTTGGTCAATGTTGGAGCATTTCAATTCAATTCTTGATTATGGTATAAAAGCAACCAAAAACAATGTGAAATAAATATACATGATTGTCTCTTCCAATAAAATTTAATATACACAATCACAAACAGGTTATAGTGCACGCACAGGCTGCAGTTTTCAACTCTGTCTAGAGGATCTAGGTCCAATTGTCCATTTGTGAGACAGTAGGAGCCTCTTATGTCACTGCTGCAAATACAGTGGACAAAACAAACACGTAACTTCTGACCCCTTAACATGTGACTAGCAGGACTCTTTAGAGTCTACATTTTTAACCTTATTTCATTTTAATTAATCTTAATTTAAATTGCCACATACCACTAGTGACTAATACATTGAATAGCTCTGGGCTACAGGAAAATAGCGACAATATAGGCTTAGGAAAATTCAAAGACTATATTAAAATTATCATATTGACACAAGGAAGCAAGTAGTACTGACTAGGAGTTTAGGTGATGGTTCTAAGAAAAAAGTACCATTTGAATCCACCTTGAAAAGGAGAATTTGCTAAGTTTTCTTTTAATCTTGGATGCAGAGTCAAAATAGAAGCAACCAACATTACAATATATTACTTACAGCAGCAATAGTTCATAATTGGAAGGTATTTTCTACTTAGAGCCACTTTTTGACACTCCATTGTTTTCTAAGAATAGGAGGATGCAATGGAATAGACACAAGTTTAGAACTACAATGAACTGGGTTAAAGCTTTGTTTTCCATTTTACTTCTCATGTAGATTGGTTAAGGCTTTTTGTTTTGTTTTTTCCATTCTTAACAGCAGTTTCCTCACCTTTATCATGCACAAAATAAAATGCAAATAATAGGAAATAAGGAGATAGGAAGATAGAACTTTTGTAATACAAAAGGAGACCAAAAGATGGATAGAAGGGGCGGGAAATGAGAAAAGAATTAAATGAGTTATATGCACATGCCAGCTCCTCACAAGGAATGTAAGCATTATGCACTGCAAACATGGAATAAGAAACAATAAAACAGTAGATGTGATACTGAGCTGTTAAATATTTTGTAAAAATTAAAATGATTCAATTATGCAACTTATAATAATGCTAAAATGTGTAATTCAGTAATTGAGTTATTGTTTAATCAATGTCATTTTATTTATTTATTTTTAATGGAAAAATAAAACAAAATTTCAAAAAATAATAGGAGAATGACAAGTTAATACATTACATATTGTTATCTTCAAAAAACTTATTCAGAGTACATAATATGGGCATAAAAAATTTTCCAAGTGATATTAACACTAACCATTCTTTTCAGTGAACTAAGAGAAACTAGTAGTATAATTATCTTCAATTTTTTTCCTTTCTCTTCTTTCCCTTCCCTTTTCCCCCAGACTAGTTTCTTTTTTATAAAAGTTTCTTCTCATTTCATAATGTCTATCATACATTTTACCTTATTTACTCTTTCAGTTTCTTCCACTAGGAAGACAATACAATGTTAGCACATGTGAGTCTGATTTACATCACTTATAAGTATGGTTTCAAATTGCATCCATTTCCTATAAAAGTTTATCTTTATTACTGAGCAGTTACTCCATTGTATAAAAAGACCTTTTTCTACCCATTCCTCAGTTGATGATCATTTGGGTTATTTCCAAGATTTGGCTATTATAAACTGTGTTGCTACAAACATACGTACACTTACATTACTGAGGTGTGATTTTTTAATTCTTCTGAGAAAAACATAGAAGGGAAATAACTAGTCTGAATGGAACTAGGCTGAGGACTCTCCACACTGATTTCCACAGTGTTTGTACAAGTCTACACTCCCACAGAGGAGGGGAATTCCCTTTCTACTACAATTCCTCTATCATTTGTTATTTGTTGATTTCTTGATGACAACTATTCTTTCTCTAGTGAGATAGAATTTCTGTGTTGTTTTTATTTGCATCTCTTGAATGACCTATGTTATGGAATATTTTTTCGTATATTTATTTGCCATCTGTGTTTTTTCATTTGAAAAGTACATATTCATTTCAGCTGCCCATGTTTGGATCTTTAAATTGGGAGGGTCTTATTTTTTTCTATTTTTAGGGTTGTCTTTTCATTATGTTGGTGACTTCTTTTGCTTTGCAAAACTTTTTAATAAGATGAGATTATAGTTGTTGATTCTTTCATTACTTCCCTTGCCATCTGGATTTTGTTCATGAAGTCTCTACCTACAATGATGTCTTCAGTATTTCTACCTATTTTCTCTTTCAGTAGAACTAGTGTTTCTGTTTTAATATTTAGAGCCTTGATCCACTTTGAATTTAGTTTAGTGCATGATGATAGAATTGAGTCTAATTTTAGTGTATAGAAAGCTGGTTTTTCCAGCACCATTTATAAAGACTATCTTTCAGTGAAAACATTTTCATCCCTTTGTCAAAGATCGAAACACTATTCTTATACTTCATGAAACTAGAGAAAACATACTTAAATTTATTTGGAAAAAGAAGAGACTTAGAATAGCAAAAGCAATTCTGGACAAGCAAGGTAAGTTGGGGGCATCACAATCCCTGACTTCAAATTACACTGCAAAGCTACTGTGATAAAAATCAGCATAGTACTGGCAAACAAACAGACTTGAGGATGAGGGGAACAGATTAGAAGATGCAGACACAACTCCAAACATACTCTGTAACCTTATTTTTGTCAAAGAGGCCAAATATTGTCATTTTATGAATATCATTTTAATCATCTCTTTCAACTCTTAAGAAGAAAAAGAACTTTTGCTCCTCCTCCTCCTTCTTCTCCTCCTCTTCCATCTCCTCCCTCTCTTTCTTCTCCTTCTCTTCCTCATCTGCCTCCTCCTCATCTTCTTTCATCTTTTCCCTCTCCTCCACCTCCTGTTCTTTTTTTTCATTCATTTTCCTCCTTTTTCTCCTCCTCGTCTTCCTCCTCCCCTTCTGCTTCTTACTTTTACCTGTACTGAACCGAGGGTGTTACATTGAGCTACACTCCCAATTTTTTTTAAGCAGGGCTGTCTATAGGTCACTCAGATTGGCCTCAATTTTGTGATCCTCCTGCCTTAGCCTTCCAGAGGGCTAGAATTACCAGTGTGAGACACCATGCCTCACTTACCATCTTTTTTCTTAATAGGGAGTTATTTGCCTATGATGTGTCAAGAAACCATTCCCAAGACCATCACTTCTAAATGATAGAACAAAGCTCTGAAGACTTACTACCCCTTATACATATTCTATTGCCTTTTCACTAGTTGTTATTAATATTTTTCTCAAGAAAAACTAATGAAATGTTAGAAGAATCGCTTCTAGAATGAACCTGGCATCTCGGAGGGTTTAAGATATTCAGTATGATGAGTCTTCCTCCCAGTAGTCAATTATAGTTTCTAGTCAAGTTTCAAGTTTTGACATGAAATCTGTTACAATTTCACATCAGTTTTTAAATAAATTTTACCAGATATATCCATCTGTGTAATCATTAATCAATGCCACAATCTACAGCAATGAATCTTGTCATTTAGAAGCATTATGTACAGCAAGGCAAACATGGTAATATATAGAGCTTTGTATTTTAAACCTTCTTTGATGTGGATTTGTGTTGTTTTGTCCTTTCTAATAGCTTATGCTTCATTTATATTTTCAAACGAAAGTAATAAATTATTTCAAATGTAATTGATTGCATTTCATGCCATCTTTAACCCCACCTTGCTTCTTAATCCTCAAAACCAGGGCTGGGTATATAGCTCAGCACCACAAGTTCCCGCCTGGCAAGCACAAGGTCCTAGAGTTCAATTCCCAGTAGTTTAAAAAAAAAAAAAAAAGCATTGTTAGGAATAGAGCTTGGTAGCACAGTGTCTGCATGGCAAACCCAAGGTCATGATTTTGATTCCCGGTACAAACAAAAAAAACCCCTAAAGGTGCTCCTCCAACCTGTTTGTAGAGACCCCTACTTAATCCTCAAAACCACAGGCAAAAGCAATGTGATACCTCTCTTCCAATAAAAAGGTAGAAAGATGGCATAAGTAAATGTATTTTCTTTCTTTACATCATAGTACAGCACAGGTTTGCAACAACAAACCCTGTAGAAAGTTAA
Source organism: Dolichotis patagonum (assembly GCA_004027295.1). Classification (NCBI taxonomy): domain Eukaryota; kingdom Metazoa; phylum Chordata; class Mammalia; order Rodentia; family Caviidae; genus Dolichotis; species Dolichotis patagonum. Next base: position 5,010 of record PVJX010037110.1, on the reverse strand, counting down.
GTGACAAAGATTTTAGTGTTTGACTCATTCTATTCCCTCATTCTACTCGGTAAAGTTTTTAAAGCAAGATTCCCAATTGCAAGGAGTCCTTGTGGGGTGGTATCCCTCTGGTTCTAGGCAATAAGGAACACAGTGGTTGGCTGTGACACTCTGGTGTTATTTTCTCCTATGACAACCAGCAAGCAGGAGGAGGAGCTTCCCAGCTCAGTAACCAAACCAAATGTACTGGGCTTTCTCTTTGTAAATGTGATACCCAAACCCTTCATCATGCTAGAAGCAGTTAATATTCTTGATTTTCTCCTGCTGGGACTGGAAGTTGGGACCACATCCAGCATATCACTGGAGGGAATACTGACTGGAGAAAATCAAGGCAACAAAAGAGCAATATCACTTTCTTAGTTGGACCTTCTTTCTCCATTCACTTGAACTTGGTGTCTTTCATGTGATCCCAAGTCAACCTCAGCTTCCAATGAACTTTGCCATATTCCAAGTTATTTAGTCCATGCCTAATTCTATGTTTTTTCTATTCACATCAAAGAAAATTTTAGAAGTGTAGAACATGAACATGGAAGCAATTGGGAAATGTTCTTTATTACTTGTTTGATTCATTTGTTCATTATACATAGCCAAACTGAGGCTCAGTCGGGTAAAATTCCTTATCAAAAATGTGGCACTAAACCATAGAGAAACTGGCTGTGGCATCCATGTCTTCAGGTCAGCACTTACTCTATTGTATGTGGTTCTCCCTTTAGATATAGTCATCTACATACTTATTCCATAATTTGAACTTTTTATTTGTTAAATAAACTTTTTATTTGTTAAAATGGAAAAAGTGTTTTAGGTTCTTTTTTAGTAAGAATCTCTTCCTATTGGCATTCTATGTTTTCGGGAGCCAAATATACATTACAGATAAATTCCACAATAATGTGAAATCATAGACTAGTCATTTTTGCCCTAACGACTGCTCATAGGTATTCTTATATACACTTCTATTTATTTCACACGTATTAACTTGCCCCCTTTTCTAAGCTGAACTCCATTAAACCTTCTCTAAAGAATCTAACTTTACTGACTTCTCCTTAGTCGGTAGTAAGTGCTTCAGTCCTTAATGACACATTTATTTTGCACATATCAACCTCATGACACCCCAAGTGTTTATATTCAACACTCACCTGCAAAGAGAAGGAACCAAGCACATGTAGTTTTGGGGTGTGTGTGTGTGTGTGTGTGTATGTGTGTGTGTGTCTGTCTGTTACTAGGCTTAGCTTTCTCAATTATACATGAATTTGAAGATGGAGTTGATACTTTGTGATGATCTTAAAGAGTGGCTATGACTTTTCAAATTACTCTGAAATTTTTCCAGCACTAAATCTATTAATCAGGTGGTGAACCTCAAAGTCTATTCTAGGTTTGAATGCTATTACTTCCTGAGAATCTTTGTGCCCAACAGACTTTACTATAATTAGCTGACCCAATAATCTTTACAAACATTCATGCTTCATTCACATTATGGTTTAGGAGGCTTTGTTTCTCTCTTAATGACTGAGAATAAAAATGTAAAGAATCTCCATGGGGGTGTCTAGCATTCCTTAGGAATGACTCATCTGTGGCTGCCATAAAACATTACTTGATTATCAGTTAGAATTTCCCTTTGCTCCTTTGTTTCATCTCATTAAGCATCTTTGCTATTCCAGCAGACCACACCATACCATTGTTCTTCCTCTTGGGTATCTCCATAGTTTTCAAAGTTGGCAAGTTTCTGATTTTGATTGATCCCCCTTTTAGCTCTTGTATCTTCAGTGGGTTCATGTCTCTTATTCTTTGAGATTCAATCAATGAAGATTACAAAAGCTAAAGAATTCTCTAACAATCATTCTGCCCCCTTCTTTCACTGTTTCACAAAAGATTTTTTTATCTTCTCACTTTCTTTCTAAAAGTACTATATACCTTAATTAAATTATTACAATTCTTTTGAGGATTATGAATAAATCTTCATTTGTTTTCTTTATTAGCCTTCAATATGCTTTTGTTAATTGTGTAAATGGTCCCCATAGGCAGAAAAGCAATATAATTCAAGCGAAGCAGGGATTTTTGTTAAGGATAGTCAATTTGATTAACATCACCATCAATATGATGAATGGAAGCATTTTGGAACAAGTTGCCCAGTAGCTTGAAATTGACAATGTAATGTGTGTGTCATTAGCACTAGAACAATAAATTCAACACTATATCATAGCATTTCTTTGGGATGCTCCTTAGTTGAAGATAATGATTCTCTGCATTTTAATAATATTCATTCCTAGATTCATTACTTATAAATAGATGTTATCATCTTGAAGCTTAAATGATGTGGAAACAAGTGGACTTCATCAACATTGAAGGAGTAAAATGGTAATTCAGGGGTCTGGATTCAGGGATTAGAGTGATTAAAATTGATTACCCTTCTGTAGTTAACGTCATGTAGTTAATAAGGAAGGATTTATTGCAGATATAAGTAGATGTTTGTGGGAACCACTTTAAATGCAAACCACTAAATTTCAAATTCCAGCTATAGACTTTGTCGTGTCAACCAGATGCTCACCAACATTCGTCAGGGGATAAATATCTGATTAACTAATTTCCTGTGATGAAGTAGGTTTAAGAAAATGTGCCTTGTGATTGGATTAAGAGTACTTCAAAAATAAATGTTCTTCCAAAGGGTTAATTCTATTTAATCAATCTTTTACACATTCTAGTACTAATGTTCTAGATCTTAGGAAAGCAGAAAATATTTATTGTGTTGTTTGGTGTTTTGTGTGTGTTTGTGTGTGTATGTGTATTGTTATTCTGTTATAGTTTTTGAGTTTTGTTGTTGTTTACTGAGAAAGTGAAGGTAATTATGCAAAGTCCTATCCAGTGAAACATCAGTAAAAGGAAGAAGAATTAATACAGAAAAAAGTATTGTGAGGTATTTATTTACTAGACAGAAAAATGAAATCACTATAGTCATGAAACAGAAGCAGCAACAGCTAAATATAATCTCTTCTATGTGAAAGAAAAACATTAGTGGAAAAAACATAGCGACAACATATGAAATCTAACTACTCTTTTCTCAGTGTTCCTACAAGAGGAAAGTGATTCTTAAATTTAAAACTGTATATAAATCTCCATCAAATTATTTGTGTGTGTGTGTGCTGGGGATGCAACACATGACCTCTGCATTAAATTATCCTCAGTCAATAGCTGCTCCTCATCCAAATTCTCTTACATTCACCAATTGTTAAGGCATCCCAATTTCTTATTTACCCTTTTTATTTCATTGTTTTCTATTTATCATACTCAAGAACTTACTGTCAGACTCTGAGGAAACTACTCCATGTTTCTCTTGATAAACTGGAATAGGCAAACAGAGCACAGAAAATTTATTTTCAAGGAATATAGAACTATTATAATTTTAAAACCAAGAAATTCTGTTGTAGATTAAAAAGTTGATTCCAGGCTCTAAATATTGGCAATACATGAAACTTTCAGCCTAAGATAAATTAGACATAAATGCAGAATAAACATCTTCAGTGGAAACAGAACAGTTTAAACATTCTTTGAAAAAAAAAGAATAGTGAAAGAGCATAAATCAAAATCTCATTTGTCTTATCTCATCACAATTTCCTCAATAGTTACATTGTTTTCCCCCTTATTTCAAGAGAGGCTAAAATATACTGTCTTAGGTACTTTTCTTCTTGCTGAGATAAAATACTCAACACCCAAAGTTACAAGAGAAAAGGTTTATTTAGCTCACTGTTTGTAGAGGTTCTGGTTCCTAGTTGACTGGCCCATGGAAAGGTGGTATGGCAGAAAGTCAACAGTTCATGCCAGGCGGAAGGCGAAGACAGCAAATGGCAAGCAAAAACAACAACAGCCCTTTTTCTCTGTCTTATATTTTATCCAAATTACTTACCCTTAGCGTGGATAGAACTCACACCCTTAATCATAACACTGCACTGTGGATTGATCCCAGCTTCACATCACTGGTACAAGAGTCACACATTATAGATCCAGCCACCTCTGAAAAGCCCCATCTGTGACTCTATGAACTCATAAAGCTTCAGAGGAACACTCAAATACAAACCAAAGCAGATGATAAAGTATAAGAATGTGAAGCTAGTACATTCCCTTCTACTATAGAATATACCAGGCCTCTTTCACTAGGAGTATGATTAAGAGAAAACAAAAGCCTATCACAGAAGGAAAACAATATATTTGGGGCAGGAGGAAAAAGAAGTGAGGAATCTTTTTTTTTTTCTTTTTTTTTTATTTGAAAGAGAATAAAACAAAAGGGGGCAGTACAGAGCAGATCAGAACAGGACAACATAGGCAACACAGTACTTTACATTAAGTCAACTGGACATCAACAGTATCTAACACCATATCTCTTACTCTGCTATAGTTGAGCATAGTCTCAGTTACAATAATATCAAACATAACACAATAGTATAAAGCCATGCATAGAGTGAAAGAATTACAGGGCTTTCTGAACCGAATAACAGAAAATGATCAATGGGTACTATAATATCTCATTTTTGATAAAAAAGAAAAAAATTTGTTTGAACTATCACACATATTCAAATTCCAATAAGACACAATGTGGCAGATAGAACCAACGGTAGTAGAACAAAAAAAGCATGGTAGGACTTCTAAGAAGGATAATATTAAATCAGCAATAGCTTTCATAATGTTTTCTTCAAAACAGCTGTTCATATCATCACGTATTATATAGTCAAACAAAACAGGATAACACCATTCCAACTGATGATTGAAAACTTTGAAAGACTTCGAAGCTATGAGATGGGGCCTCATGCTTACCATAAAGTCTTATATACTCTTATCAAATCTCATATTAAGGAGACTATATGGTATTTACCCTTGTGAGTTTGGTTTATTTCACTTAAGAGAATGGTCTCAAGTCGTGTCCATTTATTTATAAATATCTCGATGTGATCATTCTTTATAGCTGAGTAGTACTCCATTGTATAA
>PVJX010037109.1:0-17167 GCA_004027295.1 Dolichotis patagonum | reverse complement strand
GGGTTTTTGCACTTTAGTTTCTTTCTGTGTTGTGAGAGTCTATCTCTCTCTGTTTGGGTCTCTCCAGGGTGTTTTATTCTGGCATTTGAGCTGTCTCTCTCAGAGAGGGTCTCTCTCCTGCTGCCTACCAGTCCGCCATCTTGTCTCAGTTAATCCTCTCCAAAAATTTTTTACTGGACAGAAAATGATTCTTAATCAAATGAAGGAATCTAAAGCCTAGTACATTTCTGGCTTCAACTCAAAATATACTTGGACCAAAACTTTGGTTTCTTGTTAAATTCCAGGGCGGCAGGCTGCTTACTGGTTGGCTCGGTGCCCTAAGTTCCAACATGGCGCGGATCTCAGGAAACGCTCTTGCTTCTTGTTTCTCCACCCTGGGGTGGCCGTGGCTTGCCAGACCACAGTGACTTACCAGGGCGGCAGGCTGCTTCTTGCTGCTTGATCTTGCCTGGTTCTTCTAGATTAACTAAGTCATCCTTTCTCTATCTCAGTTTGCTTACTTGCTGATGGTAACGCTATCACCTTTCATTTAACAATATAAGAAGGTTTAAAAAACCTGATATATTGCAGAGAGTGATACTGCTTTTTCCCCTATCTTTCCCCTTCACTCCCCTCCCTTCTCTCTTTTCCTCCTCTCCTCTCCTCCCCTTTCCTTGCCCTCCTTCCCTTTTCTCTGCTTCTCCCCACCCGGGCCCCCCATAGCTGAAGTTTAGAGGTCTGAAAGTACGGTGTTTGGTTGTTCGAAATACAGAACTGTCTACAAGTTGAATCACCTACTTTGGCTTTTTCCTGTGCTGACTGACATCTGCTTGGAGATGACAAATGTCTCTTTTGTGAGACCCATCAGTTAGATTCTCATGGTGAAATGTTTGTGGATAATCTCAGTGCGGGTGTCCTTAATGCTTTCAGGCAAATCTCCAAATATTTTCAGTTTCTAAAACTTCTTATTGTTCTTAGAAATGCCATGAAAATTACTTTTCTGCAGGAGGCTGGGGTCATTACTGGCTGATAGTTGCCCCAGCTGCATGTGACCCTAATTGATTAAACAAAAATCTAATCTTCAAACTTAGCAATTGTTTTTCTTCTCTTGGCTGGAGGCTTGGAAGGATAACAATTTGTTGTTATTATTGTTCTCAAATCTTTCTTGCTTTATGGTTTTAGTGCTAGTTTGAATAAAACCTTTAGTTTCTTTGTTTCTGTTGGGAAAGGCTCATTTTTTTTCTGGGTGGAAAAACTATAAAATAATCATAATAGGAAGAAGCTTTGAGACCTAAAGAGCAGTCACAAAGAGCGGCCTCACTTTATGATTTGGGGGATGAAGGTATCGGGGAAATTGGAAAGAACAGTTTTGGCCCAAGGAAGAGTCTTCTCATGCTATTGGAAGGCAAGTATTGGCAGAATGAAAAGGCAGACCACAAAGACCCAGACTCAGTGAAGAGTGCCCTCAAAGTAGCAGAGTTGTCCATCCTGTGGTAGAAGGAACCAGGTGCTCCTTACTGACGTTGGTCCTGGGAGGGAGGAGGCCCTGGGGGGAGGCAGTGCGGCGCAGAAAGAATTCATGGAGCATTAGGGTCGGGCAGCATTGTGAGGGGAGCAAGAAACTGGTTGAAACTATCTTCTTACAGGCTTGTGATGGACTCTTTGGTCACTGTCTTAGAGGAAGAAATCTTGTTCACAGTTCACAGATAGATGTTTCTCCAGCCCTTTGCTTGTAAATTACAGGTAATGAGGAAAGACTATTCCATCTGGAAAGAAGGAGGACAAAGTATTTGAAGAACTGTGAAAGGTCTATACTTGACAGAAGGATTTTCTTCCTGGGAATTGCTCTTAAAGAAATAATCCGAGGAAGAAACAAAGCTTTATGCCCCATGATATTCATTGCAGCCTTGTCTGTTTGGAGAAAATCTGAAAATTGCCCACTAAAAGTTCAATATTAGGGAAGCATGCACTCAGTCAAGCTATCCAACAACCATTATGAGTTATAACTGAAGACGTTGTATTAATAGCAGAAATAAATGTAACATAAAATGAAAGAAAATTTATAAATATTGTAACAAAATTACATTCTACTGCACAGCTTTTTTTTTTTTTTTGCAGGCAAGGATTAGAAAAAAATGAAAAAAGAAGCTGTGAGGGTTATGGGAATATTGGTGATTTTCTTTTTAATCCTTTTGCTGTTCCTCAATATACTGCCTTGGGTAGCAGAGACATTTTGGGGATGAATATGATGTGATGAGTAAGTATGTGAATCAAGGACGCTAATGATTCTTATTCTTTGATCAGGTCAACAAAAATAAGGTTTTGTTTCTGCACTCAGTAGCTCCTTACTCTTTTGTAGAAGGGTGGGGCCCATTATTGAGAGAAATATTCAATTAAAGACAAAATCTCTTGGAAATCTTAGAAAATATTGTGTTTAAATGTAGTTGAAATACAAAGACACCAAGTGTAGGTTAATAAGCAATTTTATTTAGCAGAAAAATTATTGTCCTTGGAGATGCTATTGAGGATAATAGATCTGCTTGGTGTCGGGTGTGTGTAGGGCCAGTCTCGTGGGTCAAGTTGAAGTGCTTGACTTCAAATGCCCTCAGAATGCACTGTGTCTGAACATACCCCTGACTCAATGTAAGTGGAGATGCTTCTAGTACTTTTGCAAGCTCTGGCTGTCCCATTTAGTAGAGTGATTATGTCAGATGTATCTCTGAGCTAAAAGGAGGCACCAGCCTAGAAGCAGCAGGACGAGGCATTGAGGCATCTGTCTAAGAAGGACGAGGCATTGAGGCATCTGTCTAAGAAGGTCCAATCAGAAGTGTTGTTAAAAGCAGAATTAACTAGAAGAGGGAGAACCTGCCTGAGGACTGGAAACTAGTGCTGGTCACTTTCAGTTAAGAAGGCATAAGGCAGACCACATCAACTCATGATTTGAAAGTCAAGAGTCTCATGCCCCTTGCTATCAGTAAAGGGAAATGGGGAGGATGGGCGTGGGATTGGGGGATGTGGCAGTTACTGTATTTCCTGAGAACACAAAATATGCTTTAGGTGGAATAGAACCTACAGAGAGGCCAAGGTCTGATGTCTGCTACCTGCTCCTCCAGGGTCCTTTGTGTTAGAAATAGAAGTCTCTCTCTGTATACAACCTGGACTGACAGTGCTTAAAGCAAAGCAGAGAGATGCATTTGAGTGGATTTCTTCCTTTCACATGTTTCTCTGTATGTGCCCATCAGGGAAACAAGGAAGAGGGGTCACAGCAGGCATCTAGTTTGACACCTTCACCTTCACTTTTTAAAACTACACTTCTCTCGCCTTCCTTATTTCTCCCTCTTTCTCTCTCTTTCCATCTCTCTACTTAGGATGTCTTGTTTTCTTCTTTTTTTGCATTAGACAAGAAAAACTTTATGATTAAAAAAATGTATAAAAACCAAAAGCCAAAAAAAACCTGACCATTGCAATAGGCTTTTCCTTTGCTTTGTGAACGGAGGTCTGACCTCAGATGACCCAGCCCCACTTCCTGGTCCAGTAGCTGCTTTGCCTCTGATGAGGCTCTGGTGCTGACAGTCACCAGCAGGGGCTGGCATCATTAGCTGCATTTTTCTTACTAAAATTATGACTAAGGGAAGACTGGCAAAGTTAACATGGTAGGGTATGATCTGGCCAGAGTTTGGGATAGAATGAGATTGTCTCTGCATGAAGGGTAACACAAGCATGAGAGACCGGTGAATGACCCAGGGGAAGAAGGGGAAGATGTGGCGATAAAGGGATCGAGAGTGTGGTGTGTGTGCACAAGGGGGCAAAGAAATCAGGGTCTCTGCATGTAGATTCCAAGACTGAAATACTGATTGCTCAGGCTCAGGGAAAGTGGGATTGGAAATGCAAAGTATGTATCCCTGTCTCGTGGTGCAGCAAGATGGTGGCCCGGGCAGTCTGGTTCATAACTTTGTAGGCTCTCTCTGCTTATGTGAGGTACTGTAGGCTGGGGTTGCTTTAGGACTCTGGGTGATTATCTTCGCTTCCGTGTTTCTGGGACAAAATATCTGACACCTGTATGGAGGACAGGTTCATTTTGGCTCATAGCTCTAGAAGTTTCAGTCCGCATTGGAGGTTCAAACAGAAACATGGTTCGAGGCCCTGGTGCAGAAGAAAGCTGCTCATAGCATGCCCGCAGAGAGCGAGGAGGAGGAGCTGGGAGGGAGATAACCCTTACAGGTCATGTTCCCAGTGACTTGTCTCTTCCGGTAAGGCCACACTTCCAGCAGCACATTCAGCTTTGGGCTCATCCATGCGTTAATCCACGGATGAACATAGCACACCCAGGACCTTGCTTAAAGCCCCATCTCTGAAAACTTGAGACTTTGGGGAAACACTCTAGGTTTGAACTGTAACAGTGAGGTATAGTGGTTTTCAATAAACGAAACATTTCATAAATAAAACCTTGTGTCCTTTAAGTAAAAATCTCTTTTTCTTCCCCTCTCTGAACTTGTCGCTTCTCATCTCTATTCTCCTTCTATTCTCCCTTTTCTTTTCTTTTCTTTTCTTTTCTTTTCTTTTCTTTATTCATTACTTTTCATTCTTACCCTCACATTTATTCTCTTGATAGAGACAACTACAGATGGGGCAAAAATCAAGTGCAGGCCAGAGGCCTGAGCAATGTCATGAAAGAGGAGTGAACTTTCTGTGGGAAATGTGGAGCCAGGGGCTGTAGCTGCTTTTCCGTATCCTGAGTAGGGCCAGGGAGGACTGTAGAAGACACCAGAATGGCTTTCCTTGAATAAAGAGCCATCACCTCCACTTTAGCCAAACCTGGCCTTAACTCCATGTACTGATACATACAGAGCTGGCTAAGGTATTTGTCCCTTCAATTGGCTCTAAGCAGTACAGATAGGGCTGGCTAAGGTACTGATGTGTAATCTTTGAAGCCAAACACAACCCTGTTTCCTCACCTGTGTCTGCTTTTAAATGGTTGAGTCCAGACAGGATGACAGAGTCAATATAGCTCTGGGATTGTCAATTGGGTTTGAGCCTCAAGATAAGAGGCTGTGACTTCCCAGGGCAGAAAAGTTTGCCTATCAGAGCTGAAGCCCCCTAGCGTTAAATGCTATCTCAGCTGTGGTGTGCAGGTTGGTCTTTCCGCATCTCCGTCTCTGCACACTGCAGAGCTGCCTTCTGGCCTCCTAGCTCGCTCAGCTCACAGCACTCATGCAATTCCCACCATTCTCACCGTCACGCATCCTGGAACCGCTCCCATCGTCAAGAATCAATAAATTCTGGGTTAGGCCGTGGGTCGAGGCCTTTGTTCTGTGAACCCTCATCTGGGCCTGACATAGGACCCCCTTGGCTCCCCATAGCTGTATACTTGTCTTAGTGTCTTTATTCTCATGGTGGGTTGCACTGGAGGTGGTAGATTGGAATTAACTCTCCAGGATTCCAGTAATGTTTCCACAGGATTACAAATATAAGTTTCTGAGACTGAGGAGGACAGGAAAAGAATTTCTATAATCATGTCACCTCATAAGAAAGGACCAGGAACAGCTAGACCCAAGACTCTTCCCATGAGTCAGTGCCATTTGTGGACTAGGACAGAGAGAACAAGGCCACACTAGCAAGCAAGTCCAGTCTGGGAACCAGTGCCATGTGTGGGCCATTGCTGGGCTGGGAAAAGCCAGACCTTAGCTCCTTCTGGTGCTCATCCCCCCACCTACACCCCTGCAAGGCACTGGCTTATCTGGAGAAACACAGGCTGTGATGATAGCTATGGAGGTGAAATGCAATTGGATGCCGGTGTTGCTTTGGTGATCAACTAACATTGCAGGGCCAGGGCCAGTGGTCTGATCATAGGTTCAGAGGATAGTGGTATACAGTGTGGCATCTAGGGGGGATCTCCTGAGGGTTGCAGCCATTTTTGATTCTCTATGGTCTTGTTTTGAGGTCCTATATCATTTCCATTGTTTTGTAGGGTTGGGTTTTATTCTCTCTTGTTTTGTTTGATTATGTTAAATCTGATGGCAGGGGCAGCTATTTCAAAGATAGCAAGATGTATTATGGTAGCCATTTTGGATTTACTACTGTCTTGTTTTGAAGTCCTTTATTGCATTCATTGTTTTGTTTGTATTGTTTCTATTCTATTCTATTCTATTCTATTCTATTCTATTCTATTCTATTCTATTCTATTCTATTGTATTCTATTCTGTTTGATTTTTACTATGTCCGAAGTTATCTGCAGCTATTTTGAAGACATCAAAAGACATTATGGTAACTATTATTGATTTTGTAATGTTTTGAAGTACTGTATGTCTTACCCTGGTTTGTTTTGATTTGTTTTATTCTGTTTTATCCTCTATAAAATAAAATGAAATAAAATAAAATAGAAAGGTGTGAGCCTTGGAAACCTGAGAGAAAGGAAGGAAGACAGAGGCAAGGCTTTTCCCAATTAGAGCAGGACTGAGATGACTCTCACACAGTGGAGTGGCAGACTGTGAGAAGTCAACTGTGATATTAGGAGCAAGAAAGCAATGTGTATTCAGGAGATGGAAACAGCTCACGTGCTTGGCACCAACAGCCTTGTACCTTGTGCCTTGAGAAAGCTCTTAGACTTAAGGAGCTGACACAGACCACCTGGTATCTGTCTGCTGAATGGGACATGCAGTGGCCTGGGATACCTAGGACACAGGTGTAGGAGAACTAGAAGCAGAGAATGCTGTTTGAAGGCCTAGCGGGACCCCAGTCAGAAATGCACAGGCACTAACCTCCTTAGAGACAGAAAGAATAGAAAGGACATTGATGAAGGGAAGGGAGGTTCAGGGTTTGCTCCAAGGAAGGGAAACTGGGAGCTAATGCCCCCTCTAGGGTGAAACTTTTCTGCAAAATAATGTATTCATAAATAAATAAATGTTATTCTGCCTAGAGTTTTAGGTAAGTTGGAGGACAGATGAGGAAGGAAATGAGAAGCATCCAAGAGGAAGATCAGTGGCTTCTAGTCTATGATTCCAAATTTGTGCAAGTAGGATCCCAGTCCAGTGCTATGGCAATGTCCCTCCCTTAATATATCAGGTGAGATCCAAGACTGGAGTGCATAGCTGAGTTTTAATGAAGTCTAGGGGAACATAAAAGAGAAATGAGCATATGCTAACATGCAGACAGTCTGCCTTATAAGAGATGGCTGTCTGCCAAGGGCACAGAATCAATCACCTGAGTCCCACAGAGTCCAGATTTCAGACAGGGAAACCCAGAGGAAAAACTGCTTCTGATGAACACTGATGCTTTCTAATCCATTTATCCATCTTGTCTCCAGTGATTGACATGCAGCATAGCAATTCCTTGCTGGGAAGATTGGATAGGTAAGTAGACTGATGCAAGGGACTTGCGGAAGTTACTCATGTTTTCTTGGTCCTTTTGCATTTTGTTGCAAATTCAAGGGACTCCCAAGTCCTAGAGAATGGGTCACTTTTAAAGCAAGGGAGATACTTAGATGTGCTGTTGTCAGTATCAGTGACTGCCACTAATTCCAGGGAGTAATTTATAGCATCACTTACAGACATTTTGTTGTGTGGCAGAAGTTGTAGAATAGAGATAAGTGGCTAAAGATGAGAAGTATCCCCTGGTGGCAGCAGGGTGGGCTCTGCTGCAATCCCTTCTGTGAATAAGACGCATAGGGTGACGGGAATGTGGATTTGGAGTGTAAGGAAGTGAAACAGAGAGGGTTAGATCTGCTGATCTCTGGGTCATATCTGAACCCTAATTCTCCATGTGAGCAGACAGAGAAGCCTGTGACTTACAGGGAAGCATACCCATTCCTGGCAGGAATTGGACTCACTCAAGAATATAAACCTAACACACTAAGAGAATATTGAATATTTTCTCTTCTCACCAGCTTGGGAATAAAGAGAACAGCTTTCAGTACAGGTGGCTAGGACTCTGCTGAAAAGAAGGGACCAATAGTAAACCGTGAAAAACAGTAGAGGCTGCTTTTTCCAATCCAGTCAGGCCTTTGGATACTTCTGTGGTATGAATGTGTTTTACACATAGCATCTCACATAATTTTCACAATCATATGATAAACCCCATGCATGATGAACGTGGTGAATCAGGACTAGCTAGAGAATTGTTGTTCTAAGTTCCACATGTATACCTGCCACAGTTCCTGTTAGAATCCCTTGTCAGTGCGGTTCTGCAGCCCTTTCCATCTAACCCAGTGCCTTGCTGCGCCTCTTTGAGGCATTTTGCCACTGCTTCTCTTGACCATTTATGTTTCTGGAGACTCTGAAGGCCATAAGGGAAGCACAGAAGCAGCTTGGGGACAGCAAAATCTCCTTTGTGTTCCGGGATGATCACATACCCATGTAGAGGCCACTGCTCACGTGCCTGATTACCACCTTTCTCGGGGGATCCTGCCATGACAGAGCAGGTCCCCAGCATTGTAACTGGAGTGAGGACAAGCCTAGAGATAGTTCTCTTTAAGGAGGGAATCAATCATCAAGTATTGGAACTACGTACGAGAATAGTCAAGGAGGAATTGTGCAAATATTTGAAGAGTTTTTATGGGGAATAGAAGTGCATCTGTAGACATCAGAACTAGTTTGACACATGAATTGTTCACTGTAAAAAATAAATCCTAAGAACTGTAGTAGTTCATAGGGAAATGGGCTGTCTCTCATCCAATGCCTGCCAGGCATGTTGGAAAGATGATTTCTGTTACAGATAAGAATTTGGGCAGATGATATCCAAAGTCCCTTCTAATATTAAAATTTTAGAATCTAGCTCTTGAAGGTGGATGTATTTTAAGCCCTGTCTAACTAAGTGCTTTGCTAGATTTGTTGCTAAATAAATGAAGGACAAGCTGGCTCTTGGGAGTTCTCTGCAGTGGACAGGTGTGCGTGTAGGCCACTTTCTCTTCACCATCTCCTGTGCTTGGTGATCACATTTCTAACAGAAAACTTCAGATGTTATTGTCAGAGAAGCCCTGTTGGCCCACAGGGTAGAGATATCTATAGGGTTCTATAGACTGTGAAGAGAAGATCAAAGCAAAAGAATCAAGAGAGGCTTGCAGCTCTTGTGAGATGTGATTTCCAAACTGGAGACAGGTGTTCCTGCCCTAGGGCAAGAGGGAAAATCACAGCCTCAGAAGACACAGCCAGCTGGTGCTTGGGCGGAACAGATATAGGCAGTGCTAGTGGCATGACAGTGACAAGTGGAGGCTGGAGGTGAGGTCAGGGGTTAATTGTCCTTTGGGTAATGTCTGTGGCTCTGGAAAGCTCTTTTCAAAAATCTCCCCAGCTTCCAACTGGGGAACTCATATTTTTTCCATAGGAAAAATTCTTTCATCATAAATTCAAGCTCAGAATGTCCAGAGCAGATGCCTTTTGATCTTTCTCTAAACTGGAGTGAATCTGAGTGTCTCTGAGTTAGGTATGAAGAGAAGTGGGGGTAAGGCAAGAAGATTCTGCACTCCTGGAAGAAGGCTCTTAGGGAGGGAAAGGCTTTTAGATGCCAGGAGCAATCGAGACTTTTGAGCACTAATTTTTCTTTCTCACAGCTTTGCTTTCACTAGCGTATAGGGTGGCAGTACTCCAATTTGGAAAAGGTTCTATAGACCTGATATAGGAGGTAGCATTTAAAGTAATGCATCATGCTTCTGGATTTCCTCTGAAATTTTGTTTAGCAAACTGCCTGGGAGATTCTAGCCAATCCCTGAATTTCATGAGGGGCTTTTGATAGATTGGCATCCAGAGAGCACCTTGCATGGTATAAGGAGTGATGCTGCCCGCTCCTGCATGTACTCATTGGTGCCATTTTGAACACTTGGCAAAGGGATGTTCTTCCAGGGACTGTCCAGTGGCCTCTAAGCACCAGCTGCAGACCAACCATGGCTTTGTATCACCAACCAAACCAAGTATAAAAGCTTTACACTGCCGAAATTATTTTAAAATTTTATTTAAAGAGAAAAAAACAGAATAAAGGGTAGCAACAATACAGAATTCAAAGGAAAAAAGGAAAAGAACAACAACAACAAAAAAACTAAGAAATTATTACTTAACAAATTACATACTGACTTCTTGGAAATAGTTGTTCAAATTACAAAGTTAAAACATGTAAAGTAGACATTCAAACAGTGAGACTGTTAACAGTTCTGCTCCACGATCTGATAAAAACAGCAATATGGTCATCCATCTTACCCACTCAAATATACATGCAATTATATCAAAAGGGTAAAATTGAACACAACAAAACAGAACAAAGTGGATCACAAGAAAGCAATGTAAGAGACATAAATTTCAAAACTAGACAATCGGAGATATTTACTCTCTATCATATTGACTCTTCTTTTCCTCCAAATAGTTGTCCATATTGTCACATACAGGGAATTCACATGAAACAACCTAGTATGGAATTGATCTGAGCAGGACGAGGAGGGCATTTCAGGTCTTCAAGACCAGACAATAGGGAAGCCAAGAATGGCTGTCATAGTGTCTCTCATTCTCCTCAAAACAGCTGTCTGTACCTTCATGTGTGTTGAACTTAAACAAGACAATGCAAGCTAAAATCACTGAACAAAAAGTGATAGTTTTGCTTGATTTCACATCATGACATTATGGAATCAGCACTGGGTATTGTAGCGTTTCTTTTTCTTCAAAGTATTTGTTCATTTCAACATGTGTTGTATAGTTGGTTCTCGTAAACTGTTTATAAGCTTTACACATGCATGAGTTCTACGTGTATATCTATCCTTTCTGTATTAGAGGGAAAAACAAAACAAAGCAAGATAAAACAATTCCTAGAAAAGCATGAAGCAAAAAAGTCACATAAAACCGCAATACAAGGTGATCTACAATGGTTACCATGATGTCTCAGCAGTATATAACAACATTAATAAAAACGAAGCATTGGAGACATAATAAGACTTCAAAAGCAAGTAATAATCAAATCAGAGTGTCATCTTCAGTGTAGTTGCCTATACTCTTAGACTTGATGTTATCAATCATAACAGATTTAAATAAAATCAGTCAATACAAAGTAGCAATCTAACAAACCAGATTCAAATAAGATCAGTCATAATAAGACAGTATAAGTTATAAAGGGCTTCAGATTAAGTTGATAGGAAATTAGGGATGACTACCATAATATGTCCTCTTATTTTTGAGATAGCTGACCATGTCCTCAAGTCTAGTATAAGTAGACAAAGTGGAACAGCACGTAATCCATCCAAGCAGAGTGGTGAGAATAATGTAAATTTTAAATCTTGTTACCCCATTAACAATATCCTCTGCTTCCCTTTTTTAGAGAATTCCTCCCCATTCACTCCCATAGGGTGCACTGCTTGTTTTGGGTCCCATTACCTCCCTATATAGAGCATCTCAATGGACCCTATCTCCTGATCTACTCTGCCTGTGTTTCTCTCTGTTAATATTTCAAGGCCATCTATACTAGAGATTACAGCCAATCTTCTCTGCCTTATTTCTTCTATTCTGTTTTTCTGCCATTGGTTGTCTATTTTTCTGTTCCACTCCACTATCTGCCCCGTTCACTGAGGCCTCTCTGCCATTGTTCCTGAAATGCTTGTATTCTTGTTCTTTCTCTCTAAAATGTCCTTCAGTATTTTTTGTAGTGTTGGATTGGTGCTCACAAATTCTCCAAGTTCCTCTTTGTCATGGAAGCATCTTGTTTCTCCATTAATTTCTAGAGAGAGTTTTGCAGGATACATCAATCTGGGCTGGAGGTTGTTCTGCTTCAGGGCTTAAATTACTTCACTCCAAGCTCTTCTTGACCTGATGGTCTGTGTCGAAAAGTCTGCCGTGATTTTGGTGGGTTTTCCTTTATAGGTGATCTGTTTCTTTTCTCTGATGGCTTTTAATATTCTGTTCTTATATTGAATTTCTGGGATCTTGATTATTAAGTGTCTGGGTGTAGCTCTGTTTTGGTTGTAGGTGGCTGGAGTTCTATATGCTTCATACATCTGCATATCATTTCTTTTTTCTATGCTGGGGAAATTTTCCTTAATAATTTCTGTGACTAGCCTTTGTAATTCCTCTGTTTTGACTCCTGCTTCTTCATTCACATGCTTTATTCTTAAGTTATAGATCCTCTTGTCATCTTCCATTCTTTGTATATTTACTGCCTGCTCCCTTGTTATTTTTAAGAGATCTTCCCTTTCATGATCACACATTGCAAGCCTGTGTTAAATTTTGATAGTCTATCTTTGGTTTCTTTCAAGCAGTTTTGCCAGCTTTCTATGGAGTCTTTAGTTTCCTGATAATCTCTTTGAATCTGCTTCATGAAATCTAGGGTTTTTTTATATTCTTCATTAAATTTTTCTCTCCATTGTGTTCCTCCATTCTTCTGTCTGTGTCTTTTTTTTTCTTTTTTTTGTCTGTGTCTTCTTGAGAGGTGCCCAGCCTTTCTTTTATTAATCTACTTATCTCTTGTTTAATTTTAATTAATATTTCAGTTTTGGTTCTGCTTAAGAGGTCCTGAAGATATCTCTTTATGTCTGCTAATGCTGTGTTTGATGTTGCATGTTTGCTGCCCTCAATCTCTCTTGTATTTACCTCTTCTGGATCAATGTTCTCAGTGTTGCGGGCTGGGGACTTTTTCTTATTTCTTCCTTTTGTCATGTTTTTGGTTCCTTCCATACAAGTGTACAAGTGTAATTCCCAGCCCCTTTTCTTGTTGTTGAAGGCTCCTCTAGAATGTGCAGGCTAGGAGCTTCTGCCCTCTGGAGTCTGCTATCAGAGATTAAAGTTCAAGCACGGACAGTGTGCGCTGGCTCTTCTGCTCCGGGGCAGTCAACCTCAGGGCCAGTCAACCTTTGCAGGCCTTCACTGCGTCTGTGTGTGGCAATCTCAGGGAATAAATTTGTCAGGACTCACTGGGTCCCGGCCAGGGGCACGGCCAGGGGAGCAACCAACTGAAGCCACTTCCTTATGGAGTTAGGGCTGTCCTGCCCAAATCCAGACAAGAGCTCATGCCACTAAGCTAAATCCACAGCCCATCCTGCCCAAATCCAACATGTCGTCCAGTCAGTTGCCCCTTTCCCGTGGGAGGGTCTTATTCCCATCACTCACTGCGTGTTGATGCCTGTCCCTGAGAACTGCTGGGCTCCCCGACCTACAACTTCAGCGCGGCTGCAGTGCGAATTCATGGTGCCTCTGGGTGGGTCGCATGCATGGCCAGGTCCGAGCGAGCAGCATGCAGGGCTGTTCAGCTCCATGCTCTGGCAGCTCAAGCCACTCACTTCAGCACGGATAGGTTGGTCAGGTCTCTGGCAAGAATTCAGGCGGCTCAAGGAGGGCGCTGTGCTTGCTGATCTTAACTTCTCTTATGGTAGCCCCAGGACCTCATATTTGAGTGGTTTTTTGCACTTTAGTTTCTTCGTGGGTTGTGAGAGTCCATCTCTCTCTGTTTGGGTCTGTCCAGGGTGTTCTTTTGTGGCATTTGAGCTGTCTCTCTCAGAGAGGGTCCCTCTCCTGCTACGTACCAGTCTGCCATCTTTGGACTTCTCCACGCTGCCGAAAATTTAAGTTTACTTGAAAATCAGAAATATTTTTTAAGAAACGTTTTTCATAACAGTTTTTTTCTTTTTGCATAGCAGAGTCATAATTTTGAATTGCATAGATATGAAAGCTCCATGCACAATAAAAAGTATGATTATATATTTAAGCAACTCTTTTAAGTAGTTAAAATTTTTGTTTCCAAATGCATTTGTATATAGTGTAAGCATGTTACTTCTACCTAAGGGACCTCTAAGGCTTTTTTTTCCAGCATTGCTATTATGATTGGTTGAAGTCCCAGGTGCTCTAATTAGTGGTAACCTTACCTTCTGTGGGGAAACTATGTACACTCCTCTAATTCTCATCTGAGTGCAGACTCCGCACTTTCTTCTTCATTTTGCTCTTCAATTTGATTGGCCTTTTTCTTTATTAGGAATTATATGCATTCCCTTTTTTTGCTACCCAAATCATTCTCATTCTGCTTGAGGGCTCTCTGTCTCAAAAGCTTGCTGAGTTCTTACCATGCTCTCCTATGGCTTGTTTCTCTTCCTACAGCACTTACAGTTTTACTAAGCAAATAAGCTTGACTCTTTATTTTCTTGGCACACTTTAAAAATCCTGAAATTCTAACCTTAGTGCATCAAGGGCAGTTCTTACCCAGAACTAGACTTGAAGTCATATGTGAGGTTTTCTTCAAGTGGAGGCAACTCTATTAGTCTAACTTCTGCCTCCCTACTGCTAACTACAGCCACTTTTTCCATAGAGGTATGGGAGAGGTTTAATTTTTCTGATTGGTAAATTCGAGAAGACCAAACTGGGTGCAGGCAACACTGCTCTTTTTACTGATGGTAGAAAACATTAATTCTTGACTGTTTTCCAGGAGAAAGGACTTCTCCAGTTCTATAGGAGGAGTCTGCATATCTGCCTAAGATGCTGTCACAATTAAGGCATTTTGAGCTCTTTTACTAAGCTATATCTTTCAATTTAACCTTTATGGATAATAATAATAATGACATTTTAGAGTTTAGTCTGTCATTCCTTGGTGTTATTTTTCAAGTTATTGAAGGCTTAAGTTATGAGGAAAGGGACAGTATTTATTGGAATGCTAAAGCCTGGACGTGATGGCCTCGGCATAGACGAGCAGAAGTAGAAGATAGCCATCACCTACAGTGTGTGAAAATGTGCCTCCCTGGCTGGTGCCATCTGTTTCATTTTAACTGGCTAAATTTCAGGATAAGGTCACTCCAAAACAGACTCCCAATTCATCAGTGAGGTTATCTGGTAAAATGTTTTTGGCTCAAATATGCAGGCCAAAAGAGATGTCTTGGTTGTAGCACTGTGAACATTTCTGATTAAAAAATTGTCTAAAAGTTTCACCAGCTCAGAGAAGCTACTTCTAGAATTCAGCATGGGCTTAGGTCGCTGGAGACGCTGGTCTTTTTTTTAAATTTTATTTTAAAGAGAATAAAACAAAAGAGGGCAGTACAGAGCAGATCAGAACAGGACAACATAGGCAACACAGTACTTTACATTAAGACAACTGGACATTAACAGTAGTTATCACAATATCTCTTTCTCTGCTATAGTTGAGCATAGTTTC
The DNA here is from genome assembly GCA_004027295.1 of Dolichotis patagonum. Lineage (NCBI taxonomy): Eukaryota > Metazoa > Chordata > Mammalia > Rodentia > Caviidae > Dolichotis > Dolichotis patagonum. The sequence goes on along the minus strand of PVJX010037109.1, from coordinate 2,092 downwards.
AAATACAATAATATCAAACATAACAAAATAGTATAAAGCCATTCAAAGAGTGAAAGAATTACAGGGCTTTCTGAACTGAATAACAGAAAAGGATCAATGGGAACTATAATATCTCATTTTCGATAGAAAAATTTTGTTTAAACTATCACATATATTCAAATCCCAATAACACACAATGTGATAGATAAAACCAATGGTAGTAGAAGAATAGAAGCACGGTAGGACTTCTAAGAAGGATGATATTAAATCAACAATAGCTGTCATAATGTTTTGTTTTCTTCAAAACAGCTGTTCATATCATCACGCATGATATAGTCAAACAAAACAGAATAAAACCATTCCAACTGATGATTGAAAACATTGAAAGGCTTCGAAGCTATGAGGTGAGGACTCATGCTTACCATAAAATCTTATATACTCTTACCAACTCTCATACTAGGGAGACTATCTGGTATTTACACTTGTGAGTTTGGTTTATTTTACTTAAGAGAATGGTCTCAAGTCATGTCCATTTATTTATAAATATCTCGATGTGATCATTCTTTATAGCTGAGTAGTACTCCATTATATAAAAATGCCACAACTTTTTTATCCATTCCTCAGTTGATGGGCACTTAGGTTGTTTCCAAGATCTGGCTATTGCAAATTGTGCTGCTATAAACATGGGTGCACATATATCACTGTGGTATGATGTTTTCAGTTCTTCTGGGAATATGCCAGAAGTGGAATAGCTGGGTCAAATGGGACTTCCAAACCCAGCTTTTTGAGGAATGGAGACACTGGTCTTATAGTTTACCTTGGCTGGAGTTCCTAGATTCCATCCCATATGTACATTACAGCCATTTCTGAGTTAGAAGGAGAGACCAGGATAAAAACTTCATACGATTACAAAGGTAAAACTTAGATTAAATGCTCCCTCAGTCTACAGCCTTCCCTGTGTATTTTGATCAGCTCCAGCATATGGAGTCACATAATTCCAAGTGAAGTCCAATAGTGTCAAAGTTGAGCTCTTGCTATCAGGTCAATGAAAGAGTTGGGATTGAAATTAAGAGGCTGTTAACAGAGCAACAACTCTGTGAAAAGCCCTAAGTTATTCTCAAAGGATTTAGGCTTTAGGCTTCAGTTGGAGCAAAGTTCAACAATGGCTAAAGAGGAAATAGCTTAGCTTCCGAACCCCCTGTCTCTCAAGCAGCATATTAGACTGAGTGATGCAGGCCTGCAGATGACTTCTAGGAAGACAGATGGTTCTCTAAGAGACTGAGTGGACAATATCTAGGGTTGGAGTGCTAACACCTGGCCATTGCCTGAAGACCTTGATCATATTTGCAAAGTCTTTTCATCTTTTCCAAATAATATAACATAGTGATAGGAGTGCCATCCCACCACATTCAGTGTCTTCATACATCAGAGGGAAGGAGATTATACACAATTATAAAACCAGAAAGCAAGGCTCTTGCAGACCATCCTAGGATCCTGCTAATCAGAGGAATACGGTATTGATGAAAGAAGACTTCTCATGGGAGCAAATATCTGAAGCTGAGAGTTGAGGGATGACACAGTGGTTTTGAGTTTTTCCATCATCCTGCGAGTTACTCAAGGGTAAAGTATTCATGCTTCTTTTATTTACATTCCTGGCACATCAGGAGAACCAAGTTTTTGGTATAGGATTATATATGCATGCCAAAGAAACCAGCATGAGCAAAGTCTTAGAGATTCGATAAAGCATTTTAAGTTTCAGGGACCATCTCAGCCAGGTTCAGGAGAAAACAAGAGATTATGAAACTGCGGTGGCAATTTTGTCCATATTATTGCCAATGGATTAAGAAACTCAGCTTTTATCTGGGCCAGGTCTGTTTGGGCCCGTAGCCCTGCCCTTCATCTCCAGGAAGTCTCCCAGAAAGCAGCATCTCAGGCTGTCTCTTTGGGACCTGAAACTCTTGGACACGTAGAGTGGCGTGGGCTGTTTGGATCAAAAGTCTGCGCAGACCTGCATCTCAGCGGGACTCTTTGGGGCTGGTAGGCCTGCCCTTCATCCGCAAGGAACTGCCTGGAGATCGGCTTTTGGGCCAGGTCTGTTTGGGCCCGTAGCCCC
>PVJX010037108.1:0-17165 GCA_004027295.1 Dolichotis patagonum | reverse complement strand
GTTTCTGCGGGAAGAATGGCTGATGCACAGAACCAGGTGTAGGGTGGCTGGTTTGAAGGATTTCAGCTGACTGGGGCGCCTGCCCTGGGGTGTCCACAGGGCGATGGATAGTAGCTACATGCACAGTGGGAACCCCACACTGTAAGACACAAGGGAGCACTTGGGAAGGAAGCAGGGGAAGCAGGAGGCCAAAGTGAGGCGGCCGCAGCACAGTATCCGATGGTCCAGTGTAGCATCGAGGGCAGATGTTACAGGTGTTACAGCATCACATGCACAGGAACCGGAAGTGTGGCTGATGTCCCCTAAGGACTGGCAGCATCTGTTCCTTGCTTAGAGGTTTCTGAGGCAGAAAGCGCACAGGATTCTCCATAGGAAAATGGGATGCAGGAGACTAAAGGGTAGGGCTCCTCAGAGAAGACGAGCCAGTCCTTCTCCAGCTCGATTCCCCTCAGCCTCAGCAGCCTAGTAACTTCAGGCTCGACAGGCCTCACAGGAAGCACTATGAACGAGAAGAATCGCAGGGGTTCGGGTCCAGCATCAGGCAGGAGCCTCTTCCCTCACCTCCCCAACACCCGCGCCCTGACACGGTCTTACCTCCCCAGTGGAGGGGGAAAGAGACACATCCTGGAAGTGACTGAATCTAGATTCCGGAGCGGTTGAGAAAGAGGGCAGGACAAAGAGGGGAATCAGTGCGTGAACTCTGTGCAGCCGCGTCACCCCCACTCCTGCTCACACACCTCCCACAGCCTGGGTTTCCACTCTAACAGGAGGTCGGAGGCTGAAGTTTTACAGTTAGCACAAGTGAGTCCCATGTGCTTATCTGTGTGCAGGTCCAACATACTAACATGCACGCGATTCTATGACCAAGTGATTTTAAAGTTACGGAATGAGACCAGAACATCAGAGAAACTGCCACGATTTACAGCAAAATAGTCATGGAAAATAAGTTAACTGATCCATGCTTATAGTGAGCTGAGACACAATAAATAAGGTGCACGCACACAATCTGGGCTCATCTTTACGGAAACATTATGAGGTAAATGTTATTATTAACTGTATTTGACAGATGAAGAAGCCAAGGCTCAGAGAGGCAAATCAAATAAACTATTTGAAGTGGCAAAGCGGAAATGTGAATTCACATTACAAACTGCCCAGCTGCCAGGACCCTAAACCTGTAAACATGGGGACTTGCTGGCTGCTTTCATCATTAACATTATATTTTTAGATTTATTTGTCCTCTTTTCCCTAAAGATTTCACTTTACTTTCCAGATTAGAAGGGCTCAAGAGCAGCTGAAAGGGCAGGGCAGGAATGGATTTAGACCAGTTTGTCACATCAAGTCTTTAATTTCAGTCATCATCATCTGTTAACTTCAAGCACTCTTCTCTACAAATAGGAAACAGGTTTCTGAGCACCAACTTTGTTGACAGAATTCAGGCCAAGAAGGCAGGGTTGTAACCTCAATTCGGCCACAAACAGTTCGCATAGCCCAGGGCGATTTCCTTAACTGCTTTAGGTTCCAGTTTTTCATGTACAAAATGAGAAGACTTAACTGATTCCTTTCATTTGTAACTTTTTAAATTATTATGAAAAATTCCAGTCTTCTTTCTACAGGACCAGTAAGTGAATTCTCCTTTCTGTTAGCACACTCTCCACATAAAAAGGCTAGAAAGAGAGATTAGATCACCAGTCTCTAACTCCTCCTTGAACCATTGGAGAGATGAAAACACTAGAAACTCAGAGAGGGTGCTTTTATACTTACACTTAGAGATATATACTTTTAAAAATACTTCCTCCTTAGAACTACAGCTTGGTTTTTTAAATATACTTTTCCTTGTGTCCTGCCACTAACCAGGCTAGTATGGGAAAGCAGAATAGTATCAGTATAAAATGCATACAATTTCATCTTGTTTTAAAGAGCATTTCATGGAAATGATTAAAACACTTTTCTTAAAAAAAAAAAAGACGATGCATCATCTGTCACGTAGGGAAGTGTGTTTTGGTTACCACGTTGAAGCTTCTGTTAAGACCGTCCAACGCATGTGTTAGGAGAGCAAGAAGCACTTCCGGGGTCACAGAGCATGTGCTGCGGAACATATGCTATTGTGCAGTGGCACCCATCCATGGCTTCTCACACAGCGACCTGAACATTTCACCGACATTCTGAACGGTAAGTTAACTGATGACGGAACACTGAGGGACAGAACTGATAGCTCTTTATTGGGTTGTTTTTTTTTTTTTTTTTGGTTGGTAGCATTTATCAGACTGTCAGTTAAATCCTTGTCATGCGGTAAAGAAAAATTATTTATTGTTACAGCAGATACTAAGATGGATCTTCAACCACAAGGGTGGCACATGGGAGGAGGCACAAAGACAGGAATGTTTCGGGGTGACGGATTGCTCCTTTTCATTAGCTGAAAGGACTTTAAAGTTGAATTTAACAACAAAGATTGGGTTGTTTTTCTTGACACATGTTGGTAAGAAAAAAAGGAAATATTTGGGTTTGTTTTACAAAAATGGAAGAGTAACTTTCTAACTAAAAAATTAACTACCTCAAATCATTTTGGGGAGAGTCAGGATACAAAAATTTTAACACCTTGAAATACTTATGTGCATCTTACTGAAGAGAACTATACAATAATCTGATAAAATCAGTTTCAGATGCTTCTCATCTACACATATTATCAAGTTTTATTTCCTGGAAATTGGTTAATTCCCTTGCTACAAGTTCCCCTGGGCTCCATACTAAAGCTTTCACAGGTTTCTTGGATTTCATACAGTCGCATATCCACCTCTAGACTATGCATTCCTCAGGAGCGGGAGTAGCCCCTTGCTTAGGTCTGTAATTTCCAAGGCTAAAGCACTGGGCTTGACATAGGGTACAGCATGTCCATAAATACTTGATGATTCATAGAAACAGTCAAAAGAGGGAGTTCTGCAAGATACAGGGGTTTGAATGACAAAAGTTTGCTTCGAAGTTCTCTAACAGTAGAGTACTTCCCAGTGTAACAATGGTAATATCAAATCAGAGGCCTATTCAGCACATGGAAATATTTGTCTTGGCTTCTTTAAAGCATAAATAATGCTTTGAAGACTAAATTGTTTCTGTAATCATAAGCCTAGTGTTAAAATAATCATATAAGTAAAGTTTCAGTCAGAGCACTGTTTTCCAGCTGGGTATGGTGTCACGTACCTATAACCGTAGCACTCTGGGAGCTGAGGCGGAAGGGTCCCAAGTTCCAGCCCAGCCTAGGTAATTTAGTGGCTTAGCAAAACACTGTCCCCAAATTAAAAACAAAATAAAATAAAAACAAAAGAGAAAATACTGATACTGGAAAACGGGCTTTTTTTTTTTTTACTTAAAAAATATCATCTGGTCAATTGTTTTGATAATGCCTACATGTCATAATTTGAATTTTTACAGTAATACTAATTTTATACTGTAACAATACTCAGTCCTTTAAATTTCAGGATCTATTGCTCTAATTTCTGTATGCATTCACATTTTAATCATTCTATTTTGTCGATACTTTTATATTTTGTACTCTTTAGAAGGTCTAATAATAACTCAAATTTTTTTGCTTTCTCAATGTCAGATGCATGAAAGAGGCTTAAAATTACAGTCTGCTAAATAAACTCTGAGAATAATCTACAGATAGAAGTAATCCACTAATGATATCCTGATACGCAGCAACTTGGCCCGCGAGCCGGCAGCCTTCGGATGGCGTTCCAGGGCACCAGGCTCTCGCAAATGCCTCGTATGGTTCTGAAAGCAGGGGCTGTGGTAGGTTTAATAAGTCCCAGTCTCCTTACAGAAACCAAAGTCAAAGACATTGTCATGATTTCTGGAGCAGCAACTGAGTCACTTAACTTTAGAGAAAACTGGTTCCAGGGGACCCACTTCAACCCCTGAAGTCAACAATTTTCAGTTTGCTTGTTCTTTCCCAACTCACTCTCCTAAATTACAGAGCTTTCGTTTCTTTGGCAACCACTAAAAAATGACATCAAACCAGGCAGAAGTCATTCAGTTCATACCTTCGATGTGTTCTTACTCACCATATTTGAAAGAAAGGCCCAGCATCAATTCTGTAGTTCTAAATCCTGCATACCTTGAAAACGACAGTTCAAACACATTTTACTCTCTGAGAAACTTAAATATCTGATACTTTCCACAATTTTTTAACATATCAGAAACCAACTGTCTTGGCAACATGACCAGCTGTTTTATCATGTTAAGAGATGAAGAAGACGGGTATATAATATTTTTATGTTAAAATCATTACAAAGGTGACAAAAATTAAAAAGTGCCTTTTAAATAAAACTAGCTTTATCTTGAACCTTTTAAATAGAACCACCCAGCTGAGCTTCAAAAAACTGGTGAGCTCTCAGATAGATACTATAAAACCACAAAGGCACAATACAGAAAGAGTGTTTTAAAATATTCACAAATGATTCATTGTTGCCATCAAAAATCACTGAGTCCAATACCCATCTACTTAACATATAGACACAAAAGCTAACGATACTCACACACGTATCAAAGGTAATTTCAAGTTTTGAGGCACTCAATAGTATAGCTACAAAAAGGCAGCTAAGGCATCAGATATGTCTTGGGGTGTTTGCATGAAAGACTGTGAATCAGTGAAACTTTAACTATTCAACAAAGCAGGAGGCTACAGTTAGGATACAGGTGGAGTGTCTCCCAGGGTTCATACGTTGAAATTTAACCACACAATGAGGCATTCAAGGGTGAAACTTTGATCTGACTCTGGTGTTAGAGGTGAGGCCTCAGGAAGTACTCAGGATTAGATCAGGTCACTAGGAAACCCTCATCGCTGAATCCTGGTGGCTTTATAAAAAGAGGAAAAAAGGTTACAGAGCTATACACAGGGACTAAGTGAGCTCCTTGTGTCTTGCTATGCGAGGCCCTTTGTCACCTCAGATCTTTGTCAGCAAGGCCCTTGCTTGCCCTTTGACCTTGCACCTCCAAGACTGTCAGTCAAAATAAACCTCTCTTCTTTATAAAGTAATGTGTCTCAAATATTTTGTAATAAGAAGGAAAAATGAATACAAAAGATGGATTAAATGCTGACTACCTTCTATCAACCAGATTTGAAAGACAAGAGCAACTACACAGGTGGTTTGGCTGCCTTGGAAATGGAACCAACTGGAAGGCTGGGCAGTTTATCTTCATCAGCTGTGCATGCTTTTTTACTTGCATTCTAGCCTTAGAGCAGGAAGTGCCAGATAACAGTGTATCTGCAATTATTTCCCAAATGTGCTCTTCAGTTGTGTCCCCCCCCCCCGGGGGGGGGGCTGGGGATTGAATTCAGGCTTTCCCACTAAACGACATCCCAGATGTCTTTTGTTTGTTTAATTTTAAGACAGTTTTGCTAAATTGCTAAATTGCCCAGGCTGGGCTCAAATTTGCAATCCTTCTGCCTCAGCCTCCCAGAGTTCTGGGATTATAGGCCATGTGCCAACAGGCCCAGCTCCAATTAAATTGTTTCCACTTTTCCTATCAGACCCCAGTACGTTTCCTAAAGCAAGTGTTTCCTATCACACCCTCATGACTCTGCAAGAATCTCACCTGCTTCCTTTGGAAGGCCTCCATCCCCTTCCTCTTCACTAGGCCCTGAACCTCCTTTTACAATAGAAATCTTGTGCCTTCATCCACAACATCTACTTGGCAGTGCCACTGATTCAGAGCTACATTCCAGTCCCCAGGAAGACCTGACTCTTTAGTGGGTCCATCTTAGGGTACCCCAGCATGTGTGCAGTCTCCTTAATGGTTAAAGTCACTTGGCATACCTAGAGTTAATCGTGTGGGGCCTCTGTTTGGCTGGTAACCTCCGGATTCGCGGCATTCCAGCCAGCCTGGGCATGGTTGAAGTCCCAGAGCTCACCACTGACTGTTCTTGTTTTACCACTTTGTTTTCAGACTGGAAGATTTCGTTTTACTATAGTAAGTGCGCTATGGTTCACAGCGGGTGAGCGCAGAGCCCAACACCATCGCCTTGGTCAGCCTTGAAGCGCTAGGGCACGAAAAGCACTGTCACTCTACGCCACCTTTCTCCGTGCAGCCCACCAGCTCCTGACCTATGTTCCGATCCTGAGACAGCAGAGATGGGAGGGACGTCCCAGCTGTCCTTCCCCTGATACACGTGACCCCTCACAAAGCCTAGACTTACTTGGTGGACACTCCCTGGAACTATCATTAAAGTCCCACGACCACCAGCATCCCTCACACATCCAGGATGGCTCAGCTTTATGCCACAAAGAGCCGGAAGGGAAGACGCAGAGGCCCCGCAAATGCTTCCGCTTCCGGAGCATGACACAGGACTTCCGGCACTGCTGGAAATCACTGCTCAGAGAATGGCTGCTGCTAGGCTGGAGACTGGTCGTAGCCAGAACTTTTGACTGTCTCGCTGCTAAAACAAGCGTGTTCTCCTTTAAGGTCCCCATAGTTTGGTTGTAATACAGTATTATTAACCATTCACTCTTCTTTGAAAATCTGTTGTTTTTTTTTTTTGTACCAAGGATTGAACTCACAACCTCGCGCTTGCCAGGCAGGCACTTAAGCCACTGAGCTAAATCCCCAGCCCAAATCTTAGTATTTTTATGACAACTTATTTGGCTATTTTATTTTTGATCTAGTTGATCATTTGTTTAGCAAACACTTATTTAAAGGCCTACTTGCATATAGAGCTAGCAAGTCCTCACAATGAAATAAAAGTCTTGTCATCAAGCAAAGAAAATTGTAGAAGAGTGTGATAGTGAAAAGATTGTTGTGAAGTGGAAAAGGGGCTTATGATTGACTGAAAGAAGCAATGGAAGGCTTTTAGGAGGATATGTGGGGTCTGCTGTCATGAGCAGGCCCAAGCAGAAGGGAAAGTAATTAAAAGGTCATGCAGCTGCGCCAGAAGGTGGCGAATTCTTCAGTGTGGTTGGCAGACAGGCTGGCTGGGTGGTAGTCACAGGAGATGGAGCTGGCTGGAGATACGATCGGAACATAAATAGCATTTTGTGGCAGGCTATAGAATTTGGAAATGGTCCTGAAGCTATAAAGAGTTTTGGCCAGTGGAATTGATATGATCAATTTTGTGGTTTAGAAATATTACTCTGGCATTCATGTGAAGAATAAATTGGAGGAAGACAAGCCTTCCTTTATCTGACTTCCTCCCTCTCTGTTAAGGAAATTCCTCAAAGCCTAATTTTCTATGCTGTTATTTTATGCTTTCTTTGAGAGAATGTATCCCCTATTGTATAATCAATTACCATAATAACCAGATAACTCTAAAATGTTAATTTCCACCTCTGGCCTTGCTCTCAAGGTAAATTCCACTTTTGCCTGCTTTCAAATCATTGCCTTTCTCAAATCATTGCAGCCATCTTTCAGTATCATAGGGTTTCATAGCATGGAGACATCCCAAATTGCCCTTCTTCTCTTATATCTATTGTTCAGGGGCTTACATGTTTGATTGCTTTCTATTTTCTATTACTTTTTGCATTTTTTCCTTTCCTGTCCATTAGAATTATTGCTAGTATAACACAGAGCTCAGTTGTTTATCTAGATTATGGATAAAAACTCTTTTAACTAAGTACTGCTTCTCCAAAAGCTCATTTTTATTATATATACAATATTTTACAGTGAAACATAACATGGACTCAAACCATATGTTTTATAGTTTAAAAACCATGAAGTGGGACATTTATATTTCTACCATCAAAGTTAAGACATGGAATGTCATCTATAAATAAGGAACCTTTTGTGTACCCCTCTACAATCATCTCCTTCCTCCACCATCTAAAAGTAACCACTATCCTGAATATATTCATTGGTCCCTTCAATTTCATCATATTTAACCACCAATATATTTACATTGTTTGTTTCCTTTTAAAAAACTTTTTAAGGCATGAATCATACTATATATATTTTCATCATGATACTATACATATTCATCATACTGTATAATCCTTCTATAGATATTTATGCTATATATATCCAATATATATTCATTCATATGTGAGTATATTCATTCATTCTATACATGTTAGTTGTATATATGAATCACTATGTATCTAAATCATATATAGTTCATGTAATATTGCATTTTGAGCCTCACATAAATTGATGTATATAAGCAGTGGCTTATTAATCTTTAGTACTATTAATATTCTCATATGAACCTACATCAATGTCTCTATTCAATAGATTCTTTGTTCCTTATATTACAAATAGTACTCTTTAAGATCCTTAAGAAATTTGGTGGTATACATGTATAGACATTTCTTTGGGGGAATATCTAGATTGTAATTTATTTGTCTGTTCAACTTTATTGATTAATCCCAATCACTTTTTAAACTTGGTTATAGAAATTCATACCCCTAAAGTGGTTTTTCTTATTCTATGTGCTTGCCAATTTCTATTGTCCTTGTTTATAAATTTTGTCAATCTGGTAGATGTAAAATCATTTGTCATTTTACTTTATGTTTCTGAGATTATGAATTAAATTGGGCCTTTGTCTATATGTTTATATGCCTTTTCCTTTCATATGAAATTCTTGTTTAATGTCCTCACTTTTTATTAGCTGTTTATGGTCATACAGCTGCGCCAGGTGGCGGGGCTATTTATATTTTTATAAATATAGGTTCTTTATATTTTTTTAGTTCTAATAATTAAAGTTTTTAAACATATATTATTGCTTTTTTCTATAAAAACACTTGCTACCAGGGAAATTTAAGTTTTTGAATGAATAAAAGTGTACTATTGTGAAATTTCATGTGGAAGTGCATTAATTGCACAATTCACTGTGCATTATCTCTCAGCCTAACACATTAGGGATGTGAAAAGGGACTAATAGTCACACTTCACTGCAAAAATACAAATAAACAAGTGGACATCAATTTGTTTTCACACACACACACACACACACGCATATGTGTGTATATATACATAGTTGTTTGTGCTATGACTGAACCCAGGGCCTCTGCACTGAGCTACATTCCCAGCCCACTTTTTTTTAAATTTTGAAACAGGATCTCACTAGGTTGCTAGGTTACCCAAGCTGGGCTGTTACTTGTGATCTTTTCCTGAGGCAGGATTACAGACATGCAGCACCACATTCAGAGAGATGCTAAATTATGTATGGTTAAAACCTACCCTAGAATTTACTTATTTATTTCCTCCTTACTCTTTCTTTCTTTCTTTCTTTCTTTCTTTCTTTCTTTCTTTCTTTCTTCCTTCCTTCCTTCCTTCCTTCTTGCCTTTATTTTTGTCTCTTGTTCTGTCTTTCCACTGAAGTTTAGTCCAGGCCTTCATACTGAGCTATATCTCATTTAATTTATTTATTTAGAAATAATGTGTTGCTATGGTACTAAGTTGCCCACACTAGACTCCAGCATGTGATCTCCTGCCTCAGCCTCTTGAATAGATGGGATTAAAGGCCTCACCAACATGTCCAGCTCTGTAGTCATTTTTCACCATCTTCCCCCACCTTGCTCTTTACCATTCATTTCTTACCACCTGGGATGTCCTTTGCCTCTTAATTGTGAATCCCCATTAGCATTGAAGCTAAGTAGGAAAACTGACCCTGTGTCTCCTGCAGCTATATCCCAATAACCTATAAAAATGCTTGCTTTATAGTAGGTACTCTGTAAATACTTGTTACACACCAAAAATTTAAAAATGAAAAAAACCCACTGGCATTAATATTTTATGTATAGTAAATTAGTTTTCATACCTAAGAAAAATCACAAGCAGTAGGAGTTAATTCCTCAGTGTCTCCTGTCCATTTTCTAAGGAGCAGGTGGGGATGGGAAGAGGGCGGGTAGGGAGGAGGGATCTGCTCACTTTCCACAGTATCTAACACCGACAATCCAGAGTGAAGAAATAGCAGTCGATGTCGTAGGTGAAGTGCAGTTGAAGAGCGGACAGACGTGGGTAACAGGGTTTTTTGAGTGTAGAAGAGCAGTCTGACAGGTGCCTGGTGGCTTTGATCTGGGTATTCACGCTGGCTACAAAAACTCGCTCTGCACCAGAGAAAAAGTCCTGTGCAGACAGCCCATTGTCCTGTGCAATGCTTCTGATGTCTTCTGCTTGACACCTTCCCGCCAAATTCCTGCAGATTGCAAATGAGCACAAAATGCTAGCTTTTGTTATTTGGAGTGCTAATGATGGATTTGAAATGGTACTTGGCTTTGATTCCAGGATTCACTATTCTGATTCAAGTGACTCGATATCCCAAGTTTTCCTGTTAGCAGAAGAATTGAACTACAAAGGGAACACATCCAGGTAGACAAAATCTGTGAAAATTATTTGGAGAGGATTTTTTTCAGATTATAATAAAATTTTTAAAAATCATGTCCACATCAAACTTGCTAAATTTCCTGGGGAATGAGGAGTAAAATCCAAATGTTAATCACTAATCTATTTTCTCAGTTCGTAGCTAAGTTTTACTGACATGGCCACAATCAATCAGATGTTGAATGACAGACTTTATAAAGAAAAATTGAAGCTGCAGAATTAATGAGGATCGCCATTTTACTCTCATTACTACTTGACAATTTTTTAATGAGAATCTGATGCTTGCCTGAAGAGACCCTAATAAAGTAAAGAGTGTGATGTCCAGGCTTTCTCCAACCCACCTGTCCATGTTTCCCTACCGTGTGAGTTTTAACTCTTTTAGGAGTTGCTCATTGTCCGGTTAAATTCTGATTCGCTTGAGAAACAAACAAAACTGAACTGAAAGGTGAGAGGAAGTCTGTGACTAATCTGAAAATAAAGCCTATACTTCCCATAACCCCAGCCCAGCCTTGAATGGGCCAGAGTTTGTTCTTGGAAACCCTGAAAAAGTTATCATTTCCCAACAGACAGTAAAGAAGATTGGGAAATTTGTCTAATATCTTTGTGGAGGACAGTTGAAAAGTGGTGACTAAACTTCTAATTTAGGTGCATTTTCCAGCGAGTTCATCAGTATACATATCCCTCTAGCAGACTCATAACTTAGTATTCTTTTAATATTGGTTAATTGTTTGGGAAATAATTTTGGTGAATTATTTGGCCAAATAGCTGAAACATTAAAAGGAAGAAAAAGAAGAGGAAGAAGAAGGACAAGGAGGAGAAGGATAAGAAAAGGAAGAGGAGGAGGAGGGAAAGGAGAAGGAAGAGGAGGAGAAAGACAAGGAGGAGGAAGAGGAGGAGGAAGAGAAGGAGAAGGAGGAGGTCTCATAAGTCCATAGTGCAAGAAAAGTAATGAGGCATGCGGTGGTTTTCCACATTGTAGTATAAAGATTCAGTCAGAGACTCAAGTCTAGGTATGTTTAAACTTTTAATTTAATCCTAATGAAAGAAGAAAAAGGAAAAATGTAGAAATTGTTTTAAAATTGGTGACACCCTTAACTCTAGGAATGGACACTTGGAAATAGGATTTAAAATAGAAACTGAGAACTGGAAATTTCTAAATCCTCACACTAAGTAACTATACTAGTAACTCTTACACAGCAGACAACTTAGCAGAAAGTAACATGTTCAGTTCCTGAATTTCCTTCTGAGATACACATATATATATTCACTGCATATAAGCACACTTACATATTACTATGTTATTTACTAAATAGCTATTTTATTTACACAGCATATGATGCCTGCCGTGCCCCACACTGTACTTGGGGGCAGTGACCCATAGCCTGCTATCATGGATTGGGTAGTCTAGTGGAGGAGGTAGAGAGTTTTTTGGGTCTTATTATAAGGACTAGAAACAACTACCTAATAGTAAGTCTTTGTTAGCCTCCACTGTTGGGGTCTGTGCCTAGATCCCCAATCCCGCAAATGAGTGCACGGCAGAGGCCCAAAGGAATGAGACAAGTGGCATGATCTTTAGGGCTCCAGGAGGACTAAAGTCCTCGGCAGAGCTCCTAACTCTGCTAGCCGGTGGCCCAGTGACGCTGGGCAGCCCATGTTTAATCAGAACAAGCAAGGATTTGAATGGAAAACGCAGGAAACGTGAGCAGGATTTTGGGAGGGGTTCAAGGACCCTCAGAGCAGCAGGCGATGCTAATTAAGGAAAACTATCCAGGAAGTCTCCAGGTGGCCTCGGCTGTGGCCTGTCTTGCCCACTGAGGTGTCTCCTCGCTCTCAGTTCTGTCAGGCCCGGGCCACACCACAGCCCTGCACGTGTATTCAGCCTCAACGGCTCCAACACTCGGCCAGTCAGGTTGTTTTAGTCGTGGCTTCCCTGAGACCCCTTCCATCAAGAGCTCTAAATGAGACCTAGACAAGGGAGGCTTGGACACGCCCTTCCCATGTGGAGTTTCCCGCTGATCCCAGACTTTCACATAGCCACCAACTGAAACACGATGTGCCCAGTTTCATGTCAGTTTTAGATCCACAAATACTTTTCTTTGAGTAGAAGAGTATCTTGTGTGATGCATAGAATATACTTAAGCTTTACAAATGTTACACATCTGAAACTCACATTTAACTATCTTATCCTTATTCCAGCAGAGTTACTGACCTAATTTTCTTTTCCTTCCTACTGACTCCTTTTTCACTGATGATGCTCAGAAACTGAGGAATGATAATTATCTGCCAACTTTTGCTAATCCTTAGATCGGAGGCCACAGTTATGGTAACATGAATGATAATATCGTGGAACTGCCACATGCACAGGGACATCTGGTTTGTGAATCAAGAAGAGGACAAAACAGAGGAAAGGTGTCCTGAGCTAAAAAGACAGAAAGCATCGGAGAACATTCCATCGTGGCAAGTGTCAGCAATCTGCCAGATCTGGGCGGCCCAGGAGCAGTCAGTCAGAGACTAAGCACAGGTTAGGTCCTGGAACATCTTTAGTTTTCTTGCAAAGAATTTGGCTTCATTCTGGAAAGGGAAAGAAGTCATTTTGAAATTTAAGAGGAAGCTGCAAGGTTAGGGTCTTTGATTGGATTCCATCAAAAGTGGAGCTTGCGACAATGACACAGGTGTTAGTACTTTTATATGGGACGTGATCTCAGGAAGATGGAGTGTGGGAACAGAGAAAATGAGACAAACAGAAACCCAGTGCAAGAGTGACGTGGGGAGATCACAGCTGTAGACAATCGGGGCTCGATTCCAGCAGGGCCTACTGAGTAGGAGCACACTGCATTCCTGGGAAGGGAAGAAGCTGGGGTTTTGTCAAATGGTCCCCATTCCACACTGGTCGAAGGCACAGGACACGGCAGTTGATAACTTCCCTAGCCCGTCAGGCCCAGCGTGTATACAGGCCAAGCACGCTGCCAGGACTTCCTTGGCTTGGGAGGCAGAAAGCAGAGGTGGAACATATGCTTGAGGTGGAGCCCTCCGTGAAGCTGAGATTATGGTTTAAAATTGGAGTAGCTTCGGGCATGAGATTCGGAGCAGCAAAAGTGTCTGCTACAAACAGATTTAGCTGCAATGTACATCAGAAAGAATATTTGCTAAATTATAATCTAATCACAGTAACTCAGAGGAAATCATTCATAAGAAACCCCAAAGTACGGGAAAATATTAATTAGTATGTAAATGTTATGATTTGTAATTTGGAATTAAAATCTTTTACCTAAACCATTTTATCTGCCAGGAAGTTGTTATGTATAAATCATAGTATTACAAATGCCTTCCAAAAAACATGAAACAAACCAAAAATTTGTACAGAGACAATGTAAACATAGTAAATCTGAAGAATAAATTTACTTTTCAAAAATAGGAAGAGTAATTTGTTTCTTAGTATTGTTTATATGTAGTTTTCAAAATTGTGAATGAATCTTTAAACACAAATAAATTACCTTTAACTTCATTTGCTAAACTGGAGAAAGGGTATAGAGAAGGGGCACAGAGAAGTAGTATTTACTGAGTTTCTTCTCTAAGTGGCTTCTACAATGTTAATTCCGCTTGCTCTACCTGAGACGATGGTGTTATTATTACCCCTAAAGACAAAGAAAGCAAGCTAGTGTTCGCCCACCTGGGAATAAGAACCAGCTCAAAGCTACACAGCCAGCAATGTGGACGTCAGGACTCAGACTTGTATCTTGGCCTCTCTTTCCACAGTTTGCTGTCTGGAAAGCTAGTGGTTTTGCATGGTGAGGTACTGAAATACTTGTAATTGTTTCAAAAATTAGAGTTGCAAGATCCACAGATATTAAACACACCACAGTACTGAATGCTTGTAAAATATGTATTTTTATTTTCTTATAATCACAATAATATTTACAGCAGAATTTATTCAGGCTACTTGAAAGAATGTGAGTGTGTCCAAGTGAGGGGAAGGTACTGCTGGCCGTGGGCGAAAGTTCAGTGAAAGTAAAAGTGTATCAGTGTGTTTAGAAAAGAGAAAAATGTTTTCTGTGGTCATGTTTTCCAACTTTAAGTATATTTGCCTATCATTTAATATAAACAGGGTGTATTTATATAGCCTAAAGCAATAGGAACCAGATTCCTTATTTTCAAGATGCCAAAAAATTTATCTTCAAGGATGATAAGCAATAACAGAGAAGAGTGAATCAAAAATATAAAGCTTCTATCTGATTCCTGACCAAGATTTTAATTTTATTGCACAAATATGCCACGATAAAAGATATATACTGTAGTTACTACCCCCCCAACCCTGATGCAAGGAAGGGTCTGCCAGCATTCCCTTTATGTCTCCAACAGGAAGTCTGATGTTTTAATGCACATGAAATTGGCATTTAGGTTCTCAGCAAGATGTGTTTTTATTAACAATCTAAAAAGCTATAAAAAGAGGGGACTTAAATAGCATCAGCTGGCTTTGATTGAAAGGCAAAGAGCCTGCGAATTCCAGTGCCCCAGGAGACCTAATGATGCCAATGAAATGACCAAACACGTCTCGGTGACCCTGGAGCTCACCCAGATGGCAGTGCCGAGAAAGAGATGCTGATATCCAGCGCTACCAAAAGGGGTGGCGTCCAAATGCTTTGAACGGCAACTGGAACCACATGTGCAGTAAATAACCACTGAATTTTAACCTTCATCATTCTTTTCATTTCATGAAATGGAAAACGTTGCTTATGAGAAATCATTAGGTTTCAGATCTCAAGTTTGCCCGCAGTCTCAGGTGTTCGGAGGGTGACTGGATCATAGGATGGCTGAGAGTGCTGTCAGGAGGGGGCGTGCCTGGAAAAGCTGGTCCCTGGAGTGCCACCTGGAAGGGTGTGTTCTCCTCTGATTCTTCTCCTTTCCCTCTGTTGTCGTGGGCTGAGTACCTTTCTGCTGCCATGTCGTCCCACCATGCTGCTTCTGCCTTGAAGCCATGCCACCATGGACCGGACTCCCTGAAATCAAGCCAAATTAAACCCCTCATCCTTAAATTGTCAGGTGTTGGCTATTTTGTTCCAGCACTAAGAAAGTGACTAGTACACAGGGTAATGTGCATTACGGTGAAGCAGAAGTGTAGAGCTGAACTGCCCAGATTTTGCTCCAGATACATTTCATCCTTAGCTGCGTGAGATGAGCAAGTCGGTTAACCTGTGGCTGCCGTCACTAACTATAAAACAAGACAGCAGTCCTTGTCTGATGGTTTCCAATACTAAATGAATCGATATGAGTAACTACTAAGGACAAACTGCACGCAGCAAGTGCTCCTTAAACGTTGCAAAGTAAGAAACAAATCTGTTAGATTTGCACTCATTCTGAATAGGTAAATGTAATCCTGAACTGTAAGGAAAGAAGTGAAGTAAAAAATATGCATGTGTGTATGTGTGTGTCAGAGGGAGGTGGGAGAAAATGGGCTTTTTTTCCCAAATCACTGGTCCTGTAAAAAGACCATTGTTATAAACTAAAACATTTCATGAAGACGATAAGCATAATGCATATATTTCTTAGAGCTTTAACATTGCATCTGGAGAAATGTTCTACAATGCCAAAATGTATGACACTTTCCTGGTGGGAAGGAGGGCAAAGGGATGTCAACTCCATCGGGCATGTGCCCCTGTCAGGGCCCTGTCGTCAGTAGACAGAGAAGGTGAGCTTATGTATGCAGATCTTAAAGTGGATGCCCCAGCTTATCAGCGTGGCTTTCATTGCTACGTGGATGGAGAGAGAATAGGCACAAACTGGGCTTCATACAGACATCACACGGGGAAAATCAGGCTCAACACACAGTCAGACCGCCTGGTTTACCTAGAATTATTTTGCAGGGAGGAAAACAGAGTGTTCACTTCAAGAAGCTTCTTGGCCACCCTTCAGCCTTCCTACGGAACACTCTTCAGCCTGAGAATGCCCCTCTTTCAGGTGCGGGCCGGGGCCTGCAGTCCTCAGTTAGCAAAGTAGAAAGGCGTTTGTGAGAGGTGGTGATGAACACGCCACGTGAAGCAGGGATCTTACTGTCTGTGCAGTGGAACCCTGAGGTCCCTTCCATCACATTCCCTAGCTGGTGTGACCGCCGTGACAGTCAGGGCGGGCCTAAGCGCAGTGTGGTGTGTGACAGGCATGGGATTTCTCGCCTTGCAGACCACGGCACTCTGCCCTGGCTCTGGCTTTCTCTCCACTCCCAAGGGGACACAGGAAGTCAAAATCAGAGGGGCTCTTTTCTATGCTTGTATTTTACAAATAGTTTTATTATAAAATGTTAATAATCTCTTAGGGAATTTTAGATAATAGTCCGCTCTGTATGCAAATGTACCATGTATTCTGAGCTATTTTAAACTGCATTATAAGCTAATTTCCTTGTAGACACTTCAAATGTTTGCTTGAAGAGTCTTCCCAGTGGGTAAGACTAACACAACTTTAACAAGTGAAACTTGCTAATAGGGCAGACCTTACGTTCATTTCAAAGCTCTGACACTGAAGATAACTTCATAGGGTTCCAATCTAAGATCTTAAGTGTAAATCACCTATCCAGTTACTTATTTCACGTTAGATTTGCTAGAAGATGACTTGTTTTACAGTTTACAACTACACAATATATAAAACAGGTTATTTCTTAATTAAAATATATTAACAGTATCTTTTTAGTCCTTTCATGATGTTTTGTGTTAAATTTAAATCCTTTAAGAGTCGGTCGACGCTTGACACAGGAATACCATTACCCCTGCAGTGAGCTGAGTCAAGGAGATGCAGATATGTGGGTGAGTATGTTCACGGTATTTTACCCATGACCGGACGGAGGTCCCCACCCTCTGGGTACATTTGTCATA
>PVJX010037107.1:0-17168 GCA_004027295.1 Dolichotis patagonum | reverse complement strand
TTATTACTTGCTTTTGAAGTCTTATAATGTCTTTAATGCTTTGTTTTTATTAATGTTGTTATATACTGCTGAGACACCATGGTAACCATTGTAGATCACCTTGTATTGTGGTTTTATGTGACTTTTCTGCCTCATGCTGTTCTAGGAATTGTTTTATCTTGCTTTGTTTTGTTTTTCCTGCTAATACAGAAATGATATACATGTAGAGACAAAAAAAAAAAAAAGAATCACAAGGTTTATTTGTAATACTTACTAGATAAAGAAACTAAAGTACAGTGAAATATTTTTTCTCCCTAAGGTAGGAAGAAGCAACTCAAAGAAATTTCAGTTATGACTTTTCTCCACTAGAGCTATAACTATCAAAGAGCTTATTTTTGTTTTGGTTTACAGGCATTGGCACTGAACCTAGAGGCTTTATACTGAACTATATACCCAACCCTTTTCATTTTAAGACAAGGTCTCACTAAGCTGCCCAGCCTGGGCTCAAACTCAGCATCCTCCTGCCTCAGCCTCCCAGAGCACTAGGATTACAGGCTTGGGCCACCATACCCAGCTGCAAATATCTTCTTTGGTCTCAGGTATTCCCTCCAACCCCCACTCTCTTCCTTTCCATTTACCTTCTCCCTCTTTTTCCCTTCTACTTCCTCTCATTAACATAATGACCAGATAAATATGGCTAAATTAAATCATTACATTTCTCTCGACTCTAGGTCAAGGCAATTACATCTTGTTATCCCATCTATCTGTTCCGCTGGCTTCCCTTTACCTGCTAAAGCATCTGCTTTCAGATGGACAGCTTCTGCTTCCTTATTCTCAGACAGAGCAGAAGAGCAACAATGGGAATTTTCCTGATCCATTAGTGCCACAAAGCCAGTCAAGGAAAACCTGTGCCCTCAAGTCGCTGCATCTTGGGGGGATAACAGTGCATTCTGAGTACACGGGGAGGCCCGTATGTAGAGTGAAAAGGGCTTTGATGTTCAAAAGATTTAAGTTCAAATCAATTCTGACCCTACAAGTGTGTTCCACTTAATACTAGTTCTATGACTAGTTCTATGACTGAGAAGCCAACACAGTCTCCATGCATATTTCTTCATCTGTGAAGAACAAACAGCAATGCCCACCTTAACAGGAAGCATGAGGGAGGAGACACACTTCAGTAATAAGCAGCTACTGCACATTAGTCCCATCCACCTCCCACCACCCAATACATTTCTTTAGTTGAGAATGACTCTTGTTTTGTTTTGAGACAGGGCTTCACTCCGTAGTTCAGGCTGATCTTGAACTTACTAGATAGCCCAGGCCTGAACTAGTGCTGATCCTCCTGCTTCAGCCTCCTAAGGACTGGGATTACAGGCACAAGCTGCCCCATCAGGCAAGAATGACTCTTTAAAATGTCACCTTTTCTTGTTGTATTGATGCAAGTTCAGTCCCATGGCACTGTGCACTGACATGATAATGAGACTGAGACATACTGCTCTTCAAATACACTTGTGTGTTGTTTGTCTTTTTGAGACAGGATTGCAGTTCAGGCTGGCCTTGAACTTACTTTGTAGCCTAGGCTGGCCTTGAACTTGTAGCAATCCTGCTACCTCAGCCTCCTGAGTAAACTTCTGTTTTAACAAAAATTTTCAGGGTAGGAATTTTGGAAGCAGTGAGGACACTGCTAACAGTAGCTTTCATCTTGTGTTCTGGAGAACCTAAAGTTCCATGTAGTATCTCGAGAAGTTCCTGGAGGCTTGGTCATGGGTGTCTGCACTGTGACTTCCAGACTCCATTTTTTTTTTTTTTTTGTGGTACTGGGGATCAAATTTACAACCTTGGGCTTGCCAAGCAGGTGCCTGTGCCACTGGGCTAAATCCCCAGCCCTCAGACTCCATTTTGACAGTAGGTAAATTACTCCTCAGTACTCACTTGTACTACTTATATACAAAGAGCTTACAGGGTTCTGTAAAGACAGCACAGACAGTATGAATGTATCAGTAAAATCCAAGAAATGCTGTTAACCTTTTGTCTTGAAACAGTGTACATATATTATATGAAATAAATGGAACATTAGCTTTAATTTGAAATTTTTTTTAGATTAAACTATATATAATCTTGACTCAGCAATTTAGACTGTCTTCTAAAACATACTCATGTGAGTACAAATGGATGTGTGTGTGTGTGTGTGTGTGTAGAAGCATATTTATTGCAACTTGTTTGTACTAACCAGAAATTATTGGTTAAATAATAACAGGTAAGTTATATAATGGAATACTATGAATCCATTAAAATAAGCAAATATTAAATAAATAGCAGTTATATTTCCAACATCTACCTTAGTAAGTTCTGAGAGAGAATAAAAAAAAAAATACCAGGCATGGTTTTTATCTTGGAAGAACTTATAACCCGGCTGGGTAGGGCCAAAGATTCATAACCCTGTTTGGGAGAATGAGGCAAGATTGTGAGTTTAAGACCAGCCTGGGCAACACGCAAGACTCTGTCTCCACACGTTTGGTTTTTTTCCCCCCAAAACATGGTCTTGTTTGTAGTTCAGACTGGTGTTGGATTCACTGTGTAGCCTAGGCTGGCCTCAAACTTGTGATCCTCCTGTCTTAGCCTCCTAAGTGCTGGATTTACAGGCATGCATCACCATGCCCAGCTCAAAGACTCTGTCTCCAACAAACAACAAACAAGCAAACAAACAAAAAACATGCCTAGTATATCTCTGGATATGAATTATGTGTCTTCTATGTGAGCCAACTTCTTGATTTGTGTTCTTGACAAAGGATTTTCTAGGCCAGGGACCAACAAATTACATCTTATGGGTCAAGTCCAACTCTCTGCCCATTTTTTATTTGTTTGTTTGCTTATCTATTTATTCTTCAGTACTGGGAGCTGGACCTAGGACCTCACACATGTTAGGTACACATTAGGCAAGAGCTCTTTACCACTCAGCTATCCTCCCCAGTGCCTTACCTATTTTTGTAGTTTTATTAGAATACAGCTATGTCCATCTGTTTACCTGTTGTTTGCAGTTGCTCTCCAAATAAGAGTTAAATGGTTGCAACAGGACAACATAGTCCACAAAACCAAAAACACCCTGACCCTTTACAGAAAGAGTTTGCCAACTCTTGTTCTAGGCTTTAAAACACAAAACAAAACAAAAAAGCTTAAAAATGGTTTAGAGATAGGATGATACTTTGAAATATGTGCATATTAAAGTTTTATTTTGATGACTGTTACAGGACAGGTACAGTTTGAGACACTTTATGCGCTATGGGGGAAGCTAATGATTTGGGCTTTCTTGTGTGCTGAATTTGAAGTATCTGTGGATTTCCAGATACAGATAATGTAAGAACCTGGTATGAGTCAGGCATTATCATAGAGAGAAACACAGGTGAAAAAGATACAGTATATCATGCAAAACATATTATGGCTATAAAAGTAGTAACAGTCATCCAGCCCACTCAAATGTCTCATGGGTCCTATGATATGTAAGCTATACTACAATAATGACAATGGGAACAATTATAATAGTGCTATACTTATTCAGCATTTATTCTAAAATAGGCATTTTATAAAAATAAGCTCACTAAATACTTAACAACCCTATAAAGTACATGTTCATATCCCCAATTTACAGATGGAAAAACTGAGGCCCAGATAACAAAATTGATGAAAAAAACCCTTACAACTAGTAAAAATAATAATAATGAAAGAAATATGTACATAAATTCTGTATTACTCCTTCCTTGGAAAGTGGAGCTTAATTATCTTTTCTTTTAGCATGTGCTGGATTTAGTAACTTCCAAAAGTAGAATCAGGTGTAGGTGAAGAAGTGTGACTTTTGCAACTATGTCGTGAAAGGTGGTTGCCTTCTCATTGTCTTTCAGATCATTTGCATCATGTGGAAGAATACCTGGGTAGCAGTGTGGAGAGGTCTGTGTGGCAAGGAACTGAGACTTCTTGACAGCAGCCAGTGAGACACTAAGGCTGCTGTTCAGGGCTGCAGAATAAGCCTGCTGTAAAGTACATCCTTCAGGTCCAGATACCTGGAGTCCGGGCCAACAATTTGACTATAGCCTCATGAGACACCCTCACGGAGAACCACTCAGCTAAACCATTCTTGACCATAGAAATCGTAAGCTAATACTTATTTCAAGCTGCTCAGTTTTGGGATATTTTGCTATTTAGTAATAAGTAGCTAATACAAAGCTGAAAGCTACAGATTCTCTAGAATAGTGACTTAATCACTTTTTCTTGAAGAGTCAGAAAATAAATATCTGAGGCCCATGGACCTCATGGTCTTTGTTGCAACTACTCCATTTTACTGCTATAGCAGGAAAGCACCCATAGACAGCAAGTAAAGAAATGTGCACGGCTGAATTCCAATGAAACTTTACTTATAAAAACTGGCTGTAGGACTGTGGATTGTAGTTTGTCAATCTTGCTCTGGAGAAACCAATTATAATGATATTAAGCAATGATTAGAAAGGAGTGGTGAAAGTTAGGAGATTTCTCAGTTCAAGACTGTAAAGCCAACTACAAAAGCAAACCCCTGATTTGAAAAGGACATGTACAATTCTCTTTTCAACTTTCTCTCTAAGTTTTTGCCAAGAAGAAATGAGAAGCAAAATCCTGGAAGGGTAAAGGGACTTCCCCCACTAAGAAATCTGGTCAGATAAGAACTGAACGCCAACCGGATAAGAGACTGAGAAAACTGAAAATAAGGAGAAAGCTATTTATCTGGTCTTTTTTTGTTAAGCTGCTAAAACATTTGAGCTGATGTTTGAAACAAGCAAAGCAAACTTGTTGGGGGAAGGAAGATTGTTTCCTATTAACATCTGTAAAGAAACCCGGAACTAGAAAATAGTTGATAACTATTAGTGGAAATTGAAAAAGAGATTCAAATTTTATTAGTCTATTTCTTAACATTGTGCTCTAAATGCCTTACTTCTTCTTTGTCATTTCTAGAAAGTTAGTAATTATACAGATCTGTAAGTTTACTAAACACATTATTATGGATAAAAACTCATAACTACCTGAAGTCACATACTGAGCAGATGTCTGTTGGAAGACAGACTGTTTGGATTTTATTGTCATAGTCTGTGGTCACTATTATGATTTTTTTTTTTTTTGAGACAGGGTCTCAGTAGGTAGTCCAGGCTGGCCTCAAACTCACAGCAATTGTCCTACTTCAGCCTTCTGAGTGCTGGGTTTACAACCTTGTGCCACCACTTCCAACATTATTATTAACAACTCTCCAAACTGCAGGCTTGCAGTTCAAACTGCAGTTCAAATATAATAATAGCTAAGCATTAACACATATTGAGTACTTACTAAACACCAGTCACTGGGCATTATTTCATTCAATTCTCCCAAAAATCCTATGAAGTCACCGTTATTATCCCCATTTTACGTCTGAAAAAAACTGATGCTCAGTAAATCATTTGTCCAAGGTTATTTAGCTAATAAGTGGCAGAGCTAGAATCTGAACCCAGAGAGTTGACCTCCAGAGCTCTTTGTGGTACCCCCTGGAAATCCTGAGGAGAAAAGACCAAGTGTAACATTGTGTGATGGCTGTGACGTCATGTTGTCCTTCCCAGAAAGTTAATTTAGTCAGGTGAAGGGAATTCAAACATTAAACTATTGAACACCATAGCAACAATCTCACATTACTATATAATGGAGAAGCACTCAATACGAGGTGCTCCAAAATCAACATGTATGGAAAAAACATGGATTACCCTAAAATTAAATTGTTCATAAAGTACAGTTCCATAGCCAGACGTTGGGAAAAAAATTCATGTTTCTTATGCTCACCCTGGGATAGAACCTCATTTAGGGGCATGACTAAGATTTCCCTTAAAAGCTGAAATTCTCTCTCCACTCCTTCCCTCCCTCATTCTTGCTAGGCATGTATAGTTAAATGTACATAATTTAAAAAAAAATTTTATGGTGTTACTCTACCGTAATACAAACCTAGAACAGAACATAAATGCTAAGGCAGCCCAAGTAAAGAACACTTATGAATTCTCCTTTAGCAAATGTAAAACAGAAATAAGCACCTCAGGGTAGGGCTGCTCTGGCAAATCTCTGTCATGGCATATCCACAATGTCCATTTTTCTAAACAAGTCATCTCTGCCTACTCTCTGTTCAGATGGTATTCAGGCAAAAGGACCTCTGTCACAAGCAGAGCAAATTTCTCTTTCTTCCTAGTCTAAAACCACTACAGGGATTGAGGGGCCTTTTGAAATGACAGGTGAAGCTGTCAAGTTCTGAAGTAATCAGAACTCAGCAGGGAACACAAAATTTGGGAGACACTGTTTGGAGAGAGAGAGAGAGAGAGAGAGAGAGAGAGAGAGAGAGAGAGAGAGAGAGAGATGAAGAAACAAGAGGACAGGAAAGGCAATTAAGAGGCCTCTGCCGGGGACAGAAGAAAGAAGATGGAATGGGAAAAGTATTCCACAAAAACCAGTACATCCTTCACATCCCCTAATCATATTAAACTGAGTTCAAAAGCAGAATTCTTATATGTTAAAAAAAAAAGATAAAAAGAAGAAGTTTAAATGAGGGTAGGGCTAGAGCAAAGTGAGATGCTTGTTTCAGGGTACCAAAGTAAAGCAGGCTTCAGTAAACAAGATAAATGGTTTTTTTGAGATGCGGGTCTCACAATTTTCCCAGGCTGGTCTTTAACTTATAGGCTCAAGTGATTCTCCTGCCTCAGTCTCCCAAGTAGCTGGAACTGCAACATGTGCCACCTTACTCAGCAAATATAAAATAATATTTTAATAACAGCCTAACATATCAGATCGGCAAACCACAGTTAGACACCTGCTCTGCAAACTAGACAGGGACAGGCTTAGGTGGGGCAACTGACACAGGGTCTTACAAGTATAGGTGGATGCCTATCTTGATTTAAAATGTTGATATTATGTTCATTAGATTTTGGGGGCACTAATTTTGAATTTTTAAAAATATTGCATTAAAATATTTTTCATCTGAGTCAATTTTTTTGTATTGTTTTGTTTTGTTTGTTTTCCCTTATGTTTTGTGCCTTCGTTCACCCTAGTCCTGGTCTGGATTATAGAAGAGGGAGCAGGAGGCAGGAGGACATGATGGGTGGTTTACAGATTTCTGCAGAGATTTGAGGTCAAGACCTACAGCAGAAAAGTTGGAGAGCCCGTTTCATTGTGCAGCCTGCACACTGTGCCCTGGGCGCCCTCGTGCCAGTGAAGGCCCTTCTTTCTTTGAGCGCCTTCACTTGCCTTGGCAGCTGCACTCACTTTTCTATGCAGGTTCTGGAATGCTGGGAGCTGTATGGCAGCCAACATCTCTCCTCTCTGCCGTCTCAAACATGACGTTCTCTGTAATTCAGTTACAGACACCTCTTTCCTTAGCCTTCTCACCCAGGGAGCCTAATCGAGGAATCTAACTAAGAACTAAGCCTCATTTGCCTTCTCTGAGTATGCAAGTGAATTTGCATATATCTTGTGTCCATTTGCATTCCCCTCACATGGTGCATTTCGAATAAAAACAACATTCATGAATCAAAATGAAGCTTGTTCCATTCTTGCTCTGTCAAAGTATAGTGTAAGTAAAAGGATACCAGTGTGAGAAAAGAGCTCAAATTATATTTGCCAAGGTTATGTGTAGTTTTAAAAGCAATCCAGTTTGGTGGCATTTACCACCACAAAATTGGCATTTAATATTTATAGGTTTAGCCTTGGAGAACACAATCACTTGTGACTGAAAGGGCTACCTCCTTACTCTACCAATCTGTAGGAATTGGAGCCAAGAGCCCCTAAAAGCTGAAACTGCAGGTCACCACTTACAGCCTGGAAGCCTGGTGGTTCCAGATGGCTGATTTCTCCATCTGAGACAAAGTGGTTGAAGAGCTGATTAACAGAAAAAAGGAGCTTTGCTCCTCAGCTCCTCTTGGTGCTTTTGGGAGCTGGGAGAACTAAGAAAACAGTAGTCTGCTGTCAGCACTGCACAGAACTCCTTCGGAGAAATCAACCAGTGAACAGGGCATGACTGGTGAGATGGAGCCCAAAATGATGAAAACTGATATCAAAATAACAAGGGCAAGTTCAGTATAGAGTTATTTTTAAAAATAGAACTGATAAGAATATGTCAACGTGCCTCCAGCACTGTCCTAGAGAAAGTACTTAACTGGAAGGTGAGAGTCTGTGTGACAGGTAGTTAGTGTAGAGAAAGATGACTCAACCTTTCCTGGCTGAGAAAAAGTCTTTCCTTTTATTGGATAGCCTCC
Organism: Dolichotis patagonum; assembly: GCA_004027295.1. NCBI lineage: Eukaryota > Metazoa > Chordata > Mammalia > Rodentia > Caviidae > Dolichotis > Dolichotis patagonum. The sequence goes on along the minus strand of PVJX010037107.1, from coordinate 8,910 downwards.
TTATTTAAAAACAAAACAAAATAAAACAAAACTTGGTTGTTGGATAACTTTCTGATAATTGGAAAGGGGAGTGCCCTGGACAATGGATTTCCATTTTCAAATTGATATATCCATGACTATAATGTAATGAGGTGATATCTTGCTTTATAATTCAGAGCTTTATAAACTTGGTTACTGTAAATTGATGACCAATTCAACTTCAGGTTGACAAAGATCAAGCATTGGACCAACTTGTCACCAAGACTTATCATCTCTTCCTTTAAACTGTCACAGCCTCCAGAGAAATATTATGACAAGCATAGAGACATATGAAGACATAGCTACCTATCTTTCTATATCTATCTATCTATCTATCTATCTATCCATTTATCTGTCTACCATTTTTTGGCACTAGGGATTGACTACTGGGTCTTCATACTGAGGTACATCCCAGGCCTTTTTAAATTTTTATTTTTAAACAGTTTGTTGATAATCACTAAAGTTCCCCAAACTGAGCTCAAACTTTCAGTCCTGCTGCCTTGGCCTCCCAGAGTGCTGGGATTACAGGTGTGTACCACCACACCTGGCTGAGGGGGATTTCTTTACCATTGTTCTAATAGATTCACTCACAAATTTTGGAAGTAATTTAAATGCCCATCAATAGGAGGTTGGCTAACTACATCACAATAAACTCATTGTATGAAAACTCTGACACTATCAAAAAGAATAATAAATATTTATATTTAATCATGTGGAAACATTTCCAAGATGAATAATTATATAAATAATGTATATTTTGAAATAACATAATAATGTATATTATTGCCTAAATAATGTATATCATAATAATGTGATCACATTTAGGTAAAAAAAAATTTGTTGTTGTTATTGTTTTTTTGAAACAGGATCTCTCCTTGAACTTGTTACATAACCCAGGCTGGCCTCAAACTCTTGGTGATCCTCCTGCTTTGGCCTCCTGAACGCTGGGATTACAGATGTATACCACAACACCTGGTACATTTAGGTAAAATTAAATATTTAGGTAAAATGTTTATATGTGCGTGGGCAATGTTTGTTTAAAATGAAAATGTTCTGGAAAAATCTCAACATTAGCTACTTGTTTGAAGTGGGATTGGAGAAAGATTGGGAGAACATGGGCCTTGTACTGTAATAAAGTACTAGGTTGGTAACCTTTTATATTTTAAATGGCCATATAGCCCATTCATCATAAATATTAGTTTATAGTAATTAATATACAGTGATTCTAGTTAATAGCCAAATCTTTTTTTTTTTTTGTGCCCATGATCAAACTCACAAACTCATGCTTGCCAGGCAGGCGTTTATGCCACTGAGCTAAATCCTCAGCCCCCTAATAACTAAATCTTGGAAACAGTCCTAGTGCCCATCAACTGATGAATGGATAAAGATGTTTTTTTTTTAATACAGTGGAGTACTACTCAGCAATAAAGAAAGATGAACTTAAGACTTTCTAGGTAAATGGATGCACCATAAGACTATGATCTTAAGTGAAATAAATCAGACACACATGTGTAACTACTGGATTGTTTCTCTGGTGTGAGACAATGTAAATAAGGACCAAAATGTATAATAGATATTGTGAAAAAGGAAGAAAAATGTTCAAATGGGAAGGAGAACTGAGGAGGAGGGGTAAAGAAAGGAAGGGAAAAGAAATAATCAAGAAAAGAAGGAAAAATGGAAACAAAGTTTCTGTAAATAAGGAAAGAGAGATGAGTTGAGGGGAGACAGGGGAATGGGAAAAAGAAGAATCAACATATATTATGTACAGGTACAAATTTCCTAAGATGAATATGATCATTATATATACCTAAAATGTAATTTAATTAATTATAAAACATCTAATTAATTATAAAACACCTAAATGTAACAATTAATTGTAAGATATGTAGTGATTGAAGTAATTAATATACTCTGAATTTATTAAATCATATAATTAATATACACACATATCTCAGGCATACATGAGTGCAAGAGTAAGCACTAGTGCATATGAAAGAAGATATACCAAATATAGAGCTTCTCATTAAGTAGAGGAATACTAAGTGATTTTTATTTTTTCTTTAAATTTTTTTCTTGAGCTGGGAATGTAGCTCAATGGCACAGTGCCTACCTGGCAGGCACAAGGTCTTGAGTTTGAGTCCGAGTACCAAAAGTGTTTTTTCTAGATTTTATAATTTTATAGTGATTGTTTTATAGTTATTATAAATGATTATTCTTCTTGTAATATTTTGTAATTTTTTTTGAGACAGGATCTTGCTATGTAGTTCAGGTTGGTCTTGAACTCATATGTAGCATAGGCTGGCCTCAAACTCTCAGCAATCCTCCTGCCTCAGTCTCCCAAGTGTTGGGATTACAGATGTGTGCCTCTGTGCCTGGCCTATATTTTGTATTTTTACATTACATAAATAAATCATTTTCAGCTGGACATGGTGGCACAAGCCTGCAATCCCAGCACTCAGGAGGCTGAGGCAGGAGAATCACCATGAGTCTGAGGCCAGCCTGGGCTTATAGTAAGTTCAAGGCCCGCCTGAACCACATAGCAAGACCCCATCTCAAAACAAAAATTCATGTTCAAAGTAGAAAACTGAGAAAATACATGTAAGAATAACAAACACTGAAAATTCACCTATAACCTCCACATCCAAAGATGACCTTTCAGTGTAGGTCCTTCTGGCCTTTTACAATAGATTTTTTTTTCAGTTCCATTGGGTATATGCCAAGAAATAGAGTTGCTGGGTCATTTAATAATTCTCCATTTAACTTACTAAGGAACTACCATATCTTTTCCACAAAGAGGTGTGCCATCTTATATTCCCAGCAGCAATATATGAGGGTTCCAATTTCTCCATATTCTCATGAACACTATTTTTTTTCCAATGATCATTCTAGTGATGTGAAGTGGTATCTCATCTTGGTTTTCATTTACATTTCCCTAATGACTAATATTGTTCACTATTTTATCATGTGCTTGTTGGCCATTTATATATTCTTTAGAGAAATATCTAAGCAGTTTTTTGCCTATAATTAATCATTTGTTTTGTTGTTGTTGTTGTTGTTGTTGTTGTTGTGTTTGGGGGGGGTTGTACCTGGGATTGAATTTAGGACCTTGTACTTGCCAGGCAGATACTTATGCCACTGAGCTATATGGCCTATTATTAAATTGGGCTTGTTTGTCTTTCTGGTTTTGAGTTATAAGTGTTCTTTATCTATTCTAGATACTAGACCTTTATCAGCTATGTTATTTGCAAGTATTTTTCCCATTCTGTAGACAGTTTTTTCATTTTCTTGATAATGTCCTTTTACTCATAAAAGATTTTAGTTTTTGTTTTCAGTGTTGAGTATCAAAATTAGAGCTTGCCATTGATAGATAAGCACTGTACCATTAAGCTACACCCTCAGCAAAAAGAGTTTAATTGTGATTAATCCAATTATTTATGTTTCCTTTGTTATTTATGCTTTTATATTATATTTAAGAAATGGGGCCAGGAATATAGTTCAGTGGCACAGTGCCTGCTTGGCAAGTGCAAGGTGTGCAATGAGTTTGACCGAAAAAAAAAAGTACCGAAAAAAAAAAAAAGAATTGTATAGTTTTAGCTCTTATTAACTATAATGATCTATATCTTTGATCCATTTTGAGTTAATTTTTTAGTATGGTATAAAGTAGGGGTTCAACTCATTCTTTTACATATCAATATCTAGTTGTTCCAGCAACAGTATGTTAAAAATAATATTTTCTTCCCTATTGAACAGTCTTGGAACCTTTGTTGAAAGTCTAAGTATTGGGGCTGGGGATTTAGCTCAACAGCATAAGTGGCTGCCTTGCAAGCATACAGTTCTGAGTTAGATCCCCAGTACCAAAAAAAAAGTCAAAGTATTACTTTTTAAATCACAAAATAAAATCAAAGCATAAACATGTGTATGCTGAACATGTTCCCACTTTTTTCTCTAAACTTCTATTTCTATTCATTAGGCTCATTTGCCAACATCCTTAAAATAATGTACTAGCCTGTCTTGCCTATTTCTCACAGAGTAATATTTCTTTACTACCAACATGTTAGCTCCTGTACTAGGATGTACTAGGTTGCTTCTGCCGTAGTATTAATTGTGATTAGACCTGACAGTGGGGTTACTTTACCAAACTACAGCAATCTGTGCCTCTTGGCCTAAACTAATCAGCCAGCCCTAACCACTCATTCCATAATAAATGGATTAGAAGAAAAGTTCAAGTGAAATACTGTATGAAAGGTAAAAGGAGTAAGGAAATACACCTTTTAATTTATTTTTATTTTTTATTGTAAAGAGAAAAAAAGCAAAATTCCAAAACAAGGTAATTAGAGTGTAACAATGGTTAATACATTGTATAGTGTTATTCTATTATTAGTTATTCAGAGTGCAATATATCTACATTTAATTGTCCAAACAATATTAGCACAAACCTTTCTACATCTTTTTTTGCAGGAGTTAAAAATAGTATATTGACCTCAAAATAAGGGATGTTATGGTTTATGTTTGGATGGCCCCCCAAGACTCATGCAGTCATGGAGGCAGCTGAATCCAGCATTTGTGATTGGTTTGTCATCTAGTGCCAGGATTGGCAGCATGACTGCTGCACTTGCCCAAGGACAGGTAGCTAGCATACGATATAAAGGAGGGAAGGAGGTGTATTTTCCCCCTTTTCTGCCCTTTTCACTCTTGTCACTTGTGGCTGCCATCTCCTTAGCCATGCCACCCTGCCTTACAGCCAGCTGAGTATGGACTGAAACCTCCAAAAATTGTAAGCTAAATAAAACTTTCTTTTCTTCATTTTGGGCATCAAGTATTTTGTCTCATCTATGAGAGAAAAGTAACCAAGACAAGGGGTCATTTATTCTTTTCACAAACACTAATTGGATACCTATAATGTACTGGAAATATAAGAGGGAATAAGATTCAGACACTACACTCTAGTTATTTGCATCTTAGAAGATGAAATAGTTAAGAAAAAAGCAACCCAACATTTTAAGTGCAATAATAAAAGTGTGCATAAGACATTGTGATAATACCAAAGTAGACCAAGTTTCATAATAGGAAGATTTCTTTTTTATTTAGTATATCTACACGCTAAGTACCTACAACTATTTTTATAATATTTCCCCATCATTAGTTAACTATTTTTTTATTTATTTATTTTAATCGGTACTGGGGATCGAACTCACAACTGCACACTTGCAAGGCAGGCGCTTATGCCACTGAGCTAAATCCCCAGCCCTTAGTTACCCTTTTAATTCATTCATCTACAAATATGTATAATTGCCTACTTAATTCAGGAGCAAAGAACTTTCTCATCTGGTTGAGGTGGAATTGTGACATACAAAAGGCTGAAAACTAATATAGCTGTAACTTTTCTTAAATGTGTTTTGTTTTTATTTTTATTTTGTGATGCTGAGGATAGAATCCAGGACCTTGTGTATGGCAGGTAAATGTTCGACTACTGAATTATATCCCCAGTTTAAGGTGTGAAGTTTAAAGTAACATATTCCAATTCTGTGACACATTTGTAAAATATGTAAAATTAATACACTAGAAAAATATGCCAGTCAACAGCACAAAAACTGACCCACGACAAGAACCAGATGCATAGTCAAGACGCTCCCAGATACCTTGCCTGGCACAGTAATGCCACTGTGAGTTGTGCAGTGTCTTCAGCAATCACAGTCATGGTACCAGTTTGCACACTGTCTCATACATGCACACAAATTAAATGGAAAAAGCTTGTTTTTTTATTTATTTACATCTGATAAGTTCACCTGGGTGCTTTAGCTAATAAATTCTTAAGAGAGACAGATCAGTCTATCAAGGAAAAATCCCATGAAGAATTCAAAGAATAGGCAATATTTGGAAAAAGTTGGAAGACAGTACATAGCTTTGTGTAAGAAAGATAGGAATGTGCATGATGTGTTAGGAAAAATAAATAGACAGGCCTACTTGAGCAGAGATTTGCAAAAGCAAGTATAGCAGCAAATGAGCTGGAAAGCTTTATCAGTGGACAATTGTTTTTGCTATTCTGAATCCTTTAACATTTTTTTAGCAATATGATCATAATTTCCTCTTACAAACCAGTCTCCCATTCTCTGATTGAATGAAATTTGGGTAGAGTTGACTCTATCACTGTCCAGGAGTAAACATGTGACTCAGATCTGGTGAGTCATAATCCTGTTCCCCTGAACAGTTTAGGAATGGACAATAAGATGCAGCAAAACTTTTACTGAGAGGCACATGGTCTTCTGGAATTGCTAATAGTAAAGATGCTATAAGGTTGGCAGGGCTGAGGGGTCAGCACTTTGTGCCTGGAAATGATTCTGATACAGCAGAAGACAGAACTGAGAAATAAAGAGATGGACTAAGCCCCAGTGACACTATCCAGCTCTTGAATAAAGCCATGACTGAGACTAATTACCACCAGGCTTTTCAATTATGTCAGCTGATAGTTTTCTATTTGTACTTTTTTTTATACTAGATTTTTTTTCACATGCAATAAAATAACCCTAAATGATTTGGGTCTTTTGGTCTAAAGAGCCTTATCAAAGATCTTATATGACAAAGAAATTAGAACTTTACCCTACGAAAAGCCACTTAAATAAAAAAGGGTTTTTTAAAAGTTTTGGACCTAGGATATAGCATTTATTTAGTGCACATAAGTCCCTACGTTTGATCCTCGGTACTACTAAAATAAAATAAAATAAAATAAAATAAAATAAAATAAAATAAAGCTTTAAGCAAATGTAGAGCCAAATTATTTTCCCAGTACCCAAGATAGAACTTCCTACAGAGTCATGAGTTCCACAAATTCCCACCACCAGTAAAAATGCCCATAAATATTTACATTTCCAAGCTGTAGCATACCTTTCTCTCTCGATGACCCATGCTCTATTTCTTTGAGTGTATACTTTTAAATTTCTGCCTAATAAAGCCTTTCATGCCTCTTTTAGTAAAAGAAGGAGCAAATTACATCAAGACTAATTTGTTTTGAAAAACAAGTTAACTTCTTTAGCCTAACAAGAGTAAAAACGAAATTAAGTCTTAAAAAGCAGGGCTCTGCCAGTGATTTAGCTCAGCGGCATAAGTGCCTGCCTTGCAAGCACACGGTCAGTCGTGAGTTCGATCTCTGGTACCAAAAAAAATTTTTTAAAAAGTGGGGCTCTTGCTCGGCCTGGTGGTAAATGCCTATAATGATGAGACTGAACTGCATAGGGAGACCCTGTCTCAAAAGACAAAAAATAAAATAAAATAAAATAAAATAAAATTAAATTAAATTAAATTAAATTAAATTAAATTTAAAAAGCAGGGCTCTAGACTTTCCCTCCATGTCATTCTGCTATAGCTAAAACCCTCTACTTCTCATATGTGTGGCCCTATATTTTGCTTAACCTAAATTCGGCACAAGTTATCAAGCAGCTGAACTTTGCAGAGTGTGGTTCATCTTTGTAATATATCTTTGAGATAACAGAGATTATCAATGAAGATAATGGTGATGATGTTGCCTACTGTAATAGCCAATGAAATGTAACAGAACATATAATGTCATATAAACAGTGTATATAAAGCTGTTCAATATGAGATACATGCTTTAAAGTATATCAATAATCACATGAAATTGATAACTGATTTGAGAAAAAAGTTCTAAAGGGCAAACTCAAATAGGTGACTCTCACTCATGGTTCTTTAAATGTATTATTTGTATAAACCATTTTCTCTTTCTATGATGCAATCACCCTATAAAAATAGGGAAATGAAAAAATATATATATAGGCAAATGATAATACCTAACTTGTACTCCTCATACAGGGATATATATGATCTTCATCTATATTTATCTTCATTTCAATTCACCAGACACTTGAAGAACATCAGAGAAAGCTACTGCAGGAATATAGTAATAATGATGAAAGTTAAAGTTTATTAACTAATTACTATGTTCCAAGCATTATTCTAAATGTTTTACATGTATGCAACTGTGTGTGCCTCACTATAACCCTATTAAACAAATATATATATATAATATATTATAAAAAATATATATATATATTATATATATATAGTTATTACCCCCATTTTTCTGAGACTCAGAAAAGTTCTGTTTCTTACATGAAAGCCAAAGTGAGCCATAATTTGAACACAGGCAGCTCTACCTCTCTACTTTTTCTAATAGTATAGTAACAAACCTACAATAGAATAATAAATATGAAGGAAGAAACTCTGAACATCCAAAAGAAATGTCAAAAATTTTTAATATTGGGCTGGGAAATGTAGGTCAGTGGTAGAGCAGTTGCCTAGCACGCATGAGGCTGTAGGATTGATCTCCACTACTGCAAAAAGAAAAGAAAAAGCTTTTAAATGTTTTTCACTTTCCCATAAGAGATTCCCTTGAGCTCAAGACTTACTGACTTTGGGGGACTGATACCAGGGTTTGAACCAGTGCCTCCTCACGGAGCTATGTCCCTGATATTTGTATCTTGGGATCAGGTCTTGCTAAGTCATTAAGTTGGCCAGGCTGGACACCAACTTGCTGTCCCCCTGCTTTAGCTTCCCAGACTGCTGGGGTTAAAAGTGTGTGTCGCCATGCTTGGCTTTGACTTTTATTTTATTATTATTTATATTTAATTGACATAATTAATTATACATATTTATAGGATATATATATATTATGTGTAATGATCAGATCAAGGGTAATTGGTATACCCTTCATCTCAGACATTTATCGCTTTGACTTGTTTTAGGTACAGTTTTTTAAAAAGTCTATGTTTTTCAAACTCATGGGAGGGCCAGGGATTTAGCTCAGTGGCATAAGTGCCTGCCTGGCAAGCACAGGGTCATGAGTTCAATCCCCAGTACAAAAAAAAAAAAAAAAAAAAA
>PVJX010037106.1:0-17170 GCA_004027295.1 Dolichotis patagonum | reverse complement strand
AACTCATTTTCTATAGAAAGATAAATTTTTCTAAAATTTAAAATAAATCAAAATTTTGTCCTCTGCTTTCCTTAGTAAAAATCTACTAAAGTAGAACTTTTAATCTGCTTAGTAGAAATCTCTTTAAATTGCTTTAGAAGATAACTGAGCTGTCTGCCTCCTGATTACATCCCCAGCTTTATTCTCATTTTCTTTTTCCTCACCACACCAGCCATATTGAACTTCTTTCAGTCCATCAAGTGCAGTCACCACTTAGAGGCTTTGGAGGTAGCTATTTCTTCTGTATGGGGCATATCCCCTAAATTTTTGTTCTCTAGATAAATAAGCTTCTAAGTAGTTTCAAGTATCCCAAAGTTAGCTAGATTACACTTTTAGTGGCTATCTCATGCCCTCTAATCCTTCTATAATAACATTTAATAGGCTTCTTTATAATTTCCAATAAATATAATAATTTATTAAGAAACTATTTTTTTCCAAAGAAGAATTACATCTTATCCTCCAAGGTATCTCCTTGTGTACCATATCTGGAATAGATTAGGTACTTTGTACATGCATGTGAAGGATTAATTTACATCAAAAGATTGGACTATTCAAGAGACTAGAGGAAGATATTCAGTTAGGATGCTGTAATAGTCTCTATAGTAATAGATGTTGAAAGTCTTAACTACAGTGGTTGTACAAAATAATAGGTTAACCACAGTGAAAGTTATTCGCAATGCAAATTTGGTAGCTGACTACATGCTGGAAATAAGGAAGAAGAAAGAGTTAAGAATGGTTTCCACTGGAATAGCAAAGGCAATTCTGGACAATAAAGGCAAGGCAAGAGGCATCTCAATTGAAACAGTACTACAAAGCCACAGTGATAAAAATCAACATGGTACTGGCAAAGAAATAGACCTGAGGATCAATGGAACAGATTAGAAAATACAAATATAGGTACAAAGACACTCAGCCACCTGATATTTGACAAAGGGGCTAAACATGTTCACTGGAAGAAGGATAGCCTCTTTAATAACTGGTGTTGGAAAAATTGGCTCTCCACATGCAGAAGACTGAAACTAGACCCATGCCTATCACCATGCACAAAACTAAAGTCTAAATGGATCAAATATTTGAATATTAAAACAGAAACACTAAATCTACCAGAAGATAAGGTAGGTAGAAATCTTGGAGACATAGGTGTAGGCAGAGAATTCATGAACAAAATGCAAACTGCACGGGAAACACTTCAGAGAATCAACAACTGGGATCTCATATTATTGAAAAGTTTCTGCACTTCCAAAGAAATCACCAACAGAGTGAATAGAAAACCCACAGAATGGGAAGAACTGTAGCCAACAACCCCCAAAGGACTTATATCAAGGACATATAAAGAATTGAAAAACGTCAAGCCCCCCAAATTCAAAGACCCTCTCCAAAAATGGGCATCTGAGATGAACACTCAGTTCTCAGATGAAGATATACAAATGGCAAACAAACACATGAAGAAATGTTCACCATCACTGGTCATTCGAGAAATGCAAATTAAAACAACACTGAGATATCATCTTACACCGGAAAGAATAGCTGCCATCAAGAAATCAACTGATAACTAATGTTGGCGAGGCTATGGGGAAAAAAAGAACACTGCTCCACTATTGGTGGGAGTGTAGACTGGTGCAACCACTATGGAAACCAGTATGGAGAATTCTCAGAAGACTAGGACTGGAAGCTCCATTCAACCCAGCTATTCCCCTCCTGGGTATTTTCCCAGAGGAACTGAAATGTTCATATCACAGTTATACATGTGCACCCATGTTCATAGCAGCACAATTTGTAATGGAAACAACCAAGATTCCCATCAACTGCAGAGTGGATGAAAAGATGTGGTATTTTTATACAATGAAATATTACTCAGCTATAAAAAAGAATGATCTTGAGGCCTTCATAGGGAAATAGAGAAAACTTGAGACTATCCTCATTAGTGAAATAAATAAGAATCATATTTATAAATATCACATTATGTCTCTAGTGTAAAAAGTAATAAGAACTGTAGGGGTAATAAAACCCAAAATGTGTAATTGCTACTGCAAAAAAGAGAGGAAAAGAAAGTGCTCTAAAGGATATAACTGCATGCGTGTTTAAGTGTGTAAGATAGATGACCATATTACTGTTTTTTTTAGAATGCTGAGCAGAACCATTAACAGTCTCATTGTTTGAATGTGTACTTTGTATGTTTTAACTTTGTAACTTGAACAACTATTTCCAATGATGACAGTATGTAACTTATCAAGTGGCCATTTCTTAGTATTTTTGTTTTTGTTTCTGTTTGTTGTGGTTGTTGTTCTTATTTTTTTCTTTCCCCTTTGGAATTCTGTATTGTTGCTACCCTCTTTCTGTTTTGTTTGGTTTTTTTTCTTTCTTCTCTTTAATTAAAAAAATTTTTTAAAAAAAGAATGACTTCCAAATTTAAATCTTAGCTATTAGTGTTATCAATGAAGGATTAAAATATACACACTTTTAAAAAAGCATACAGGGAAAACACAAAAAAATGTAGTGGGATAATGAGATTCATTTTAAGTGGAATTAGTTTGAAAGCACAGTAAGAGATCCAAGAACTTATTGAAGATAAACAATCTCTAACTGGAGACAAACCTCTAAAAATTCATCAAAGTAGGAAATGGAGATACATAGATGGAAGTCAAGGGTCTATTACAATGGTTGAAGTCACAAGAGTGGATAAAATTGAGATGAGAGAATATGCACAATGAAAAGACAGTGAAGATGGCACTTGAAACCCATCTACTTTAAGAAATAGGCTAAAGAATAAAAGCCATCCTACTTCTCATCAGAAATAGCAGATTGAACACATTCACATCCCTTCTGTTCACCAATAAACCACACTAAAATACAAATAAAGGATAACTCAGATGACAAGCAGTGTGTAGCAAGAGAAGATGCAGAAATAAAAGTAGAGGACTTCAGAAGGTGGAAAATATTTGAGCAATTAGTAAATAACATAGCAAGTTGAGGAAGAGGAGAACCCCACTAGAATCTTAACCCAGTATTGAGGATGACCAAGAAGCAAGCTAATTCATGAAACATCATTCCAAAAGGTTCAGTAAGATCTGACAGCTAGGAAATCCCTACCTATAGGTCCATACTTCATTTAAGTTTTATTGCCCAGCTCTTAAATTTGAACCAATAAACTAAGTTATTGCCTAAGAACAAAAGAAAGCTTCCATTATAAAATAGAAAAATCAAAACAAGTAGATAAAATTTTAAGGTGACAGATTTTTGTAGGGAAGAGAAAACTCCAAGGAGAACAACTATTAATATTCATAGAGAGAAAATAAGATAAAATACTGCACATATAAAACAAGAAGAAGTTATTATTTTTTAAAAAGAACATCTTGGAAACAAATAATGAGGTGGTAGGTGTATAAACTCCTAGAAAATAAAAATAAAAATTGTAAATAAAAAAGTAAGAAGAATATAGGAAATATTCTAGAAAATTGAAGAAGAAAATGAAACTAAATAAAAGAAACAAAATTGGAGATATGGTCTAGAACCTGTAATAAAATAAGAGTTCCATAAAAGACAAAGAAAAGAGAAAGGAGAAAGCCAATTATATTAATTTCCGATTGCTTCTGTAACAAAATCATTAAAAACATGGTGGCTTAAAACAATACAGACTTATTCTACCATAATTCTGGATTCCAGAAATCTAAAATGAGTTTTATCAAGCAAAGTTGAGGTGTTGGCAAGACTGACTTCTTCAGGAGGCTCCAGGGCAGTATCCATTTCTTTGCCTTTTTCAACTTGGAGAAACTTTTTGTATTCCTTGACTCACTCCCTTTCATCCATTCTCAAAGTGCCTCTGCTTCTGTAGTCACATCACGTGCTCTGTGATTCTGACTCCTCCTATACCCTCCTTATAAGAGCCATTGGAACCATATCAGACCCACCTAAATACTCAGGATGATCACCCTATTCAAGAGACCAAACTTGATCACATCTGAAAAGCCCCTTTTGCCATGTAAGGTAACTGTGTCAAGTTCCAGGGGTTAGGATTCTCACATATTGGTGAGGATAGATGGGGAAGTATCCAATCCACCACACTACTGGATATTCATGAAAATTCTCACAACAGATGGATCATAATTTGAAGGGAAAAAAAGACACCTCAATACCCACTAGTGAAATATTAGCAAAACAAATTGAGCAATACATTAACAAGGAAGACAATACCACCAAGTAAGAGTTTCTTTTCAAAATGCAAAGTTGGCTTAACATTTGAAACATGATCAGTGATACAATATTTTTCATGCTGGAGATTTGGCATCTGTTATGGCTTGTACCTAGATGTCCCTTCAAAGCCTCATGTACTCACAGGTGGAGCTTTGAGGAATGATTAGATCATGGGTGTGTGATACTGAATCAGCCCACTGATTGGTTTAGCCCTGTTCTGAGTGTGATTGAATGGGTTCACTGAAGACCCACCCTGGATGTGGGTGACACCAGACACTAGGCTTGTAGCCTGCATGTAATAAAAGGGAAACAAAGAAGGCTACTGCTTTCTGTCTGCCCTGCCTCGGAATATCCAACTAAAACTTCTATAAACTGTGAGTTAAAATAATCCGTCCCTCCTTTCATTTATGGGTGTCAGGTATTTTGTGTCCCAGCCAAAAAAAAAAAAGATAACATCCATAAGGAAAAATAATAAACCTTCATCCCTACCTATGCTATATGTAAAAAATTAATTTTAGGTAAATCATAGATATAAATGTTAAGTGTAAAATGTCTGCTTAAAAAGATTCTAGAATAAAATGTCATGGTTTATGATTTCATCATATAGTATTAAGCAGTATTTTTACTCCTTTTAATATTTTAAGTGTTAAGGTAGAAAAATCATGTTTGGAAATATCAAGTCAAAAACAATTTGTTTAATATGAGAACTACTTGGGAATATATTCTATAAAATGGGAGAGCAAATCTATTATGAGGAAGACCTGGGAGAAAAAATAAACCCAGGAGATTAACAAAGTAGAAGTGGTAAAGGAATTCCTAGCAGAGTGGTAAATAATTACAGAATGTCAACTGTACCCAGATGTGGAGCAAAACAACACAGATTAGAATCAACTGGAGAGTTGCCTCCAAAAATATTAACTTGCTAGGATATCTGATACATCTGAACATCCAAAGAGATTAAGATTTAAGTAATGGAGGACACATAGAAGAGCAAAAAATGAGTAAATATGAGATTTGTTCATAGAAAAAAATCAAAAACTATACAGAACAAGTAATGTAAATGTAACAATATCTAACTTGACTCTGAAAATTATTTATATAGTTATAATCACAGGATTATTTAATACTTATCTGCCAAATTTTATACAATAATCATATTGGAAAGGCAGTAGAGTCATATATATGCAGGGAAGGAGTCAGAGAAAAAGTACTTGAAGCCTCACCCTGTAGTAGTTAATAGATGATGCCTAAAACAGAACACCAAGTGAAATGTGATGAGTATTTCATTAGGATCATCTTATAAATACCAAAATATTCAGCTAAGTGGAGAAAGGGGTTACCTCCAAGATATGGGCAATGGGGAAAATATCTAGGAACTCACGCTGTTAATAGTAAACCTGGAAAAACTTCCTTAAATGATAATAATATACAATTTTGATTTAAATAAAGGCTTCAATTTTTTTCAAGAACAGGATGGGAGTGAAGCAAAAATGCGTAGTAAGAAGTGATGATCAGAGTCAAGAAATATACTTCAGAAATACTTACAGATGGATTGAGTGATAGATTGCTGCCGATAATGGTCTAGACATAATATCTCAAGGTTTTTAAATTAAGTTTTCAATGATGTATCCTTGCACTTTAAACCTATCATTTTTCCAGAGCAAGACAACCTTTCCTTCTGAAACTCCATTTAATGCAAAATGCTTTAAATAATTTGTGAAGCATTCTGTCAGCATTTTATGCTTGCTTGGAAAAAGAAATTTCCTTCTCTCCTATTATTATTGCTAGCTCTCAACACATTGAGTAGATAATTTATTACTTATTAAGGCAGATGACACTCCATGAAACTTCTCAGGAATTATAAACAATTATAGAAAGAGAAATGTTTCCATTACCGGAAAAGCAATAATGATGAAACCCACTACTGAATATGCCAGCAAGATCATAGAGTTTAGAGAACAAGCAGTGTTTTAACCTTTTTTCTAGCTGATAGAAGATGATGCAGTATTCTATTATCCACAATGACAAGTGATTTATTAGGATACTTTCTTTCTACCAAACTGTTTTATACCATTGTTTTTTCGACAATTGCACTGATTTTTCATCTCAGTGCATGTATGGGACTATCACTATTTGAGTGATCATTTAGGAAAAAGAATTCTCAGCTCTAAAGATACTCATTTTGTTCATGGTATACTACAATTTGAGTTTTGCCATATTGCATGCCAGAACAGTTTTTATTTAGGCAAAATTTTATTAATAGCCTAGTGTAAAAGTAACTGAATTTTTACTGACAACATTTCCCCCAAAAGTCTGCTTCTTAAACTATTAAGGAAAACCCACTGGTAGACAGTGCAATATTTTTGCCTAAAGAGAAAATTATTCTTAAATGAGATTCCCAAATACAGGAGCAGATTAAAGGCTGCTGATGGGGTGGCAATGATTATGTATGGGGCCATTTTTCATGTCTGAAATCTTAGTGCACATTTCTCTTGCCCTCAAGGGAGATGAGATTGCTAGTCTTGTGGTAATGGATCAGAAAACCATCAGAAGATGAGCAGCTTTGGTGGGATTCTAAATAGAAAACAAAACATTATAGAACCTTCTCTCCTGAGGTTCTCTTCCAGTGGAGACAAAGACCCATATTTCAGGTCACTACTAGAGTAGCAGATTATTACTTACTTTTCAAGTAGGGAGTTGGTTGAGAGTACTGGAATGCTGAGACCAGTGGTGCTTTACAATAGTTATATCTTTTTTACAAATTGCCAAGATTTCATAGTTAATGAGTCATGATTATCTGCACTGTACATGTACAAAATGAAAATTCTGAAACACCGAAGACTGCCACCCTCATGCATTTTCTGTTACCAATTGCTCTCTATAATTTTGTTATATACTAAAATTTAGAACTAGATATACATGAAATGTGGAAATTTTAAAATAAAGTATGCATTATTAAAGATAATCATGTTTTAAATTTTTATTGTAAAACAATGCAGGCAGGAGACATCTAAAACATTGACATTTAAATAGACTAGGGACAAGAATATTGGATTCTAGCTATTTACTTGATTGGGCTTGGGTAAATTACTTCATCTTTGTATATTGAAGGCTATATCACCTGTCAAAAAACAAAGTGAAAAGACTAGGAGAGTTTAAAAGTTCTAACATCCAAAATATTTGTTTCTATTTTCAAAATATCACAATTAGTATGGAATAATAGTATATGATTTTATTTGTTTAAAATATTCTAAGATTCTTGCCTGTGTTCATTTTTTATAAATTTTATGTTTTAATATTAACCATTTGATTTATATAGACTTAGAAGCCACATGATAAAGAATATTGACAACATTTGTGGATAGTCAAATGCATTTTATGTGACTTAAAAAGCTAAATATGGAAGTAAATTAATAAACTCTACTCTAAATGAGGATAAATACAAACACAATCTTTACATCAAAAATATCCTTCTAAACTTAAGCCAAGGCAAAATTACACACACACACACACACACACACACACACACACACACACAGATTGGTGGAGTTGGTTGGAAATTTTTCTAAAGTTGAAAGGTAAAATATCTGTGCCAAATGTGCAAGAAATGATAGCATTTTCAAAATCAATAGAAGATGATAACTATGCAAACATTAACATGAGTAAATTAAAGAGGGAAATATTTAACCTGCTTACCAATGAACTGCATATATTTTAAAATGTTTTGCATGTAAACTGTTAACCTTTTAATGTTTTTTAGTAACATTTAGTGAGAGGAGATTCAAGAAATGGGTATTCATCCACTATTAAGGGACTACTTAAGTGGAAAAAAATCCTCGAGTATTTTGGCACTATGAATCAAAAACTTGAAATTTTTATATTCTATTTGGCCCGGCAATTCTTTTTTGGAGGTAATGGGCTAAATAACTATCAAGGGCATGCTTTTCTCTGAAAGCTGGGTACTGGAGAGTTTTGTACAGAGTAGCAAAATGATCAGATCACTGTGTGGAGAGCAGATACCAACCGGCAAAAGATGGAAGCAATGAGGGGAGTTAGAACAAAAGGTAATGGTGGCTCAGATGAAGAATTAAAGAAAAGAAAGATTTCCACAATCTTAACCTTAAGATCAAAAAGTAAGCTGGGTTAGAAAGCACTATGCATATTCTGGTTCTATATACAGCAGTACTGTATACCTCCTTTCACAAATGCTTCTGCTGGCAAACAATTTAGTTCACAAATAGATCCCCTCTGGCAACATTTTGCTTCCATTTGCAGCTCCACATTGGGTGACAAAGACAACTGCACCCATCTTCCCTGCATGAACACAAACATGGCCATCTTCCCCACAATGGTGGAAAAATTAAGTTCATGAACCAAAGTACCACTTAGGTATTTCCAAGCTTCTGTGTGTGTAATTAGAAAACACGGAAAGATTTTGCAAATATCACTAGATAGCTGAATCAGAAGTTTCAGGACATAGCATGCTCAGCTACAACTTAAAGAGCACAGATTGAGGCAGAAAAATTAATTTATCTCAACAAAGTAAAGAAAGAAAAAGTCTCAGTGTTTGAACCATGTGACTGAGGCTGTGTGGCCAAAGTATGAGAATAAAAGATCCTATGGTGGCAGTCAGAAACCACTTACCTGACTGAAAAATTTAGAGTTCCAAGCTTCATTTTATTCAAAATTTGGAAAATTAGAATTAATAAACAAAATACAAGCCACTGGAGAGTCAGGTTCATGTTACTATAAAAGTGGTTGAGAGATAGAGAAAACAAAACTTCACAAGAAGTGAAGATATGGGTATTGCCCTGCACAATAATTTTTATTTGATATTAAAACTATGCCATTAGGAAGGTAAAATTAAATTATTTTAATATTACAAAATCCATCAACCATATTGAAAAATATAGAAACAATAAGCACATACCACCCAGTTTAAGCAAAACTTCATTCATCTTTTTCATCTCTCAAAAGTGTCATTATATCTGGAGTTTTTCTAGGGTCAGTTTATAAATGTGAAAGACACAATCCCAAACATGATAATCCCACATGTAGATTTCCAGAAAGATCCAAATCTCTGCACCAGGTAGTTCTCACATGACAGGTAAAAAGAATGCCTAAAAACTGGTTGAAGCATCACTGAGATGGTGTCTCTAAAGGTATTTCCAGCACAGATTAATGTGTGAATTTGAACCAAAACCAGACTTTCAAATGGAAAACAAATTTACAAAGTTGTGGTTCACAGGTAATCTTGAAACACAAGTTTAGTGAGTGTTTTGAAGGTCACAGACAGGAAAATGCAGTGAAAAATAAATTTCCCTTACTAACTTACTCAGCTGTGTATTACTTTTGACCCTTCATACCTAGTATCATTCTTACCAAAAAAAAAAAAAAAATTCCTTGTCACGTAGTAAAAAGAATTCAACAAGTTCAGCGACTTTCTAAAGCAAAAGCACTTTTTAAACATTTTTAGTTTTAACTGTGTATATTGATGGGACTCAGTGTTATATTTTAATATATACACACAGCAGGCATATTGTTCTTCATGATAAGTTTTTTAAATTACAGTTTTGCCAGCAGGATCTGAGAGTTCCCTTTTCTCCACATCATCATCAGTATCTGTTATTTGTTTTTTTAATAGTATCCATTCTAATTGAAGTGAGTCTATTTTGTTATAGTTTTTACTTTTATTTTCTTGATGGTTAATGATATTGAGCATTTTTTCACATATCTAGTAATCATACATACATCTTCTTTTGAAAATAGCTAGTCAGTCATTTGCCTATTTACTACCTGTATTACTTGCTTTTGGCTCTTCCAGTTTTATAATTATTTGTACACTGAATTTAAAGTTATATATTTTGGATAACAAGATGATCTTCTTTCTAGAAACAGTACTACTTACAATCTAACCATTCCACTACTATGGACACATCTGAAATAAAGGAAATCATTATGTTGAAGAAGAAGCGCTATTTCCAAATTTATTATAGTAATATTCAAAATAGTCCAGATATGGAATAAGCTGAGGTGTTTATCGATAGACATTATGATTGTGTCTGAATGTCCCCCAAAAGCCTCATGCAGTCATGGGGACAGGCTTTTTGGAGGTAGCTGAATCTAGACTTTGTGATTGATTGATGCTCTAATTCTGGGATTAATGGTGTGAGTGCTACACCTGCCATAGGGTGAGTAGCCTGCATACAATATAAGCAACAGAAAGAGGCTTGTCTCTTGCCTTATTACTTTTGCTATCTTCAGTCTCCATGAATCGTTGCCCCTCAGCCAAGTGCTGTCCTGCCTTGGAATGAGCCAATGAGGGACTGAAACCTCTACAAACTGTGAACTAAATAAACTTTTCCCCATTTAAATTTGGGTGTCGGGTATTTTGCCTCAGCAATGAGAAAAGTAGCTACAACAATAGGTGAATGGCTAAAATAACATGATATGTATATATTTTATCATCTATCCACTACAAAATGAAATAATATTTGCATCAACATGAATGGAACTGGAGGGCATTAAGTGAAATAAATCAGACACAGAACAAAAAATACATGTTCTCAATTATGGGTAAAAATTTTAAATGTTAACATAACAGAAATAGAAAGTAGATTAGTGGTTACCAGAGACTGGGAAGGAAAGGGACAGGCATATGGAAAGAATGTGCTTAATGGATATAGGGATGCAACTCAACAGGAAAAATGTTTTCTAATGTTCTATAGCACAGTAGGATAATTGTAGTTGACAAAAAATTAATTGTATATTTCAAAACAGGTAGTAAAGACAATTGTAAATGTATTTGTTCCCAACACACATAGATAGTGAATGTCTAAGGTGATAGATATTCCCAATACCATAATCAGATCATTACACATTACATACATGCATTGAAATGTCACATTGTACCACATGAGTACGCATAATTTTTACATGTGAAGCACTGCATTTACCTAAAAAACATACCAAATTTACTGATTTGAAAATAATTACATTCATTATAGAATAGATGATACTTTGACAATATTGTTGCTGTTTGATCACAAGGGGTCTCTTTCTGTAAATAGATATATTAGAGATGGATTTTCATCTGTCCAAAACAGCACAGAAACATGATACAGAAGATAGAAAATTTTAATGAAGAATGCTCATGTTAGTTTATATGGAATCAGAAAAATTTCAGAAACAGCACCATCCTATAGTAAATGAATGTACACTATTATGCAAGGAACACCATGCTTCACTAGAAGAAAAGCAACTATTTATTACAATGCAATACTTCAAAATATAATCAATGATTGTGAAAACCAGCCAGCGTTCGGGGACTATCTCTGTGCAATTGCCCATGTTCTATTCCTGAAAATGGTTTTTCACATATTGAATTTAATTTTTTATTTGTGGCTTTTTTTCCCAACTATTCTAAATTATCAGTATTATTTTTTTATCATCCACTGTGTTTTGTGTTCAGTCTACACGTCATTCCCAACAGTGGAGTTAGAAACTGCATAAAGGTATTTAGATAATTTTAATTTTTTATGCACCTTTTGTAAATTTGACCCAATGAAAGTGTAATATCACAAACTTAATTTTGTGTGAAAACCTTGCACATGTACATAAAATGCTGGAGCATCCTCAGTAAGTGAAAACATGTCATTTTTCTACATCCACAAACATGAAAGATGAAATTTCTCAAGATCTTGTTTCTGGGTGATTGTATTTGAAGTCATGACCCTCTGTTACTTCAAGACTTGGATCTGAGTATTCCAGATAATCACTGTTTTAAAGCTGGGTGAACATAGTTAATAATCCTAGTGATGTGTATTTATCCATATTGCTTTCTACTCCTTCATGAATGCAGTTTACCTGCTTATAACTGTTATGCCAGTGCTATTGTTTTACCTTAGTGTATCAGCTACCTTTCTCATTGCTAAGACAAAATACACAACACCCAACATTACAGGAGAAAAGGTTTATTTCAGCTCAGTCTATAGAGGTTTCATTTCAGGGTTGACGAGCTCCAAGGCACAGAGGCATGGCAGAGGGGCATCACAGAGGAGAGACAGTTCATGGTATGGCAGGCAGAAAGTAGAAAGCAGCAAGCAGCAGCAGAAGCCTACTTTCCCTCTATCCCTTTATGTTCCACACAGCCTATTGATTGATTGGTACCACTCACACCCAGGGTGGGGCTTTCATTAGTCACATCCTTAATCTCCGCATCACATCTCCTGTACAAATGAAAAGAAAGTTAAACACTTTCCATTCCAAATAGGAGAATAAAAAGGAATGGGACCAAAGCAAGTACAAAATCTAGCAGGACAAACATTAAGTCCTATAGCTCCACATGCAGCATTCGAGGCAGTCAGTAGCAAGATGTGAACTCCAAAGGGTTTGGGTGCCTCCACCCTAGGGGACTGCATGTGGCTGCAGCTCCCGTGGCTTCTCTCTTCGGCCGGCTTTACTCACTTCATGCAGCTGTCCTCAGACAATCCCAGCTTCCTAGGATGTTCCTAGCCTCTCCAGCTTTCTTGGGAACTGTGTACTGGGGGCACCACTGGGCAAAGTACAACTGGATGTCTCTACCCCATGTGTTAGTAGAAGCCATGGGAACAGGCAAAGAAGCTCCCTTTTACAATGTTTCTCTAGTGCCCTCTACTGGCGCAGTTTAACACTGACCGCTGAAAAAAGAAAGTTTACAGGATCCAGCTGCATTGTCAAAGGAGACAATGAAAGGTAGTTTGAAGCTGAGCACAGTATAATATACACATTTCACTGCATTTATATCTCAATTTAGGAGCAGATTTCCTAAAATTTGAAAGGTAGAATATCGTATTATAAGTGAGACAAATTTGGATTTAAACTATTGTAAAATTCTTTCACACACAAAAATATCAATGACCTACAATTGCACTATATTAAATTTTAAAGTAGCAGTTCAGTGCATTATGTGTTTTAAACTTACTTTATAATTTTTCAGTTGGAGAATATATTTTAACTTTTCTGTAGTGTTACAGTTTCCATTTTTAATAACTGTACTTATTTGGGAGAAAAAGACAGATTTTGATTTAAAATTCAGTAGCATCTAGTAGCTGGCATAATACAATAAACCACTCAGTCTAACTTTAAGGAACATACTTGAATAAACTAGCGTAGAATACTAGCACTTAAATAACATATTCCTTAATTGACAAAATGAAGATCTGTTCTCACTATTACTCCCTTGAATTTTACTACTTACTTATTAAATTTTTTTCTATTATACTCAACACATATCGAAATCTCTCGTGCAATAAGGCAACATATCATAGAGGGTAAAAGTAGAGACTTTAGTCTTAGACTGAATAAGTTTGAAATTTGGCTCTCACATTTGTTTTGTGTCTTTGGGAAACTTTCCGAAGCGCTCTTCTTTCTTAGCTTTGACCCCTATAAAATGGGGATGAAGTATGCTCCATAGGCTTTTGAATGCGTTAAAAAGTTGAGTCAAATAAAGTATTTAGGACTTTGCCAAGAGCATAATAACTGCCCAATAAAAATTCACTAGTGTTGTTTTCTGACATCTATATGTTTGAAAATAACTGTCAAACATTTTACTGATTACGGTGACTGATTATGTTAATATGAAACAACTAATTTCTGGTAAAACTCTCTAATCACCACATCACAAAACACAGAGATAAATTTAAAGTGAACTCTCTTTTCCTTTAGAATTCCAATACCACTTAACTGTTTTTTCAAAATGAGGCCAAATGTATTTGTGTACCTATCCTAACATCTTGTCAAGATATTCACAACTGTTTATCTCTATCACTCAAAGTTTTAATCTACCAGTATAAGACACATTACATATGCTTATATTTGTATCTTTCCTCACTCACTTAACTCTCAGAAAAATCTCATAAAGCCCTAGGATAAAATTCTTTAGCTTTCTGATTTTAAGACCTATTAGATTTCCTCATTCCAGTCATATGTAGGAACGTAAAGAAGTTATTCATATAAAGTTACTTTAAGGAATAATCTGGTACTAAGAATGTGCAATGGAGCAGACACGTGGTAGAACATTTTTTCCTGCCAGCCTTAATACATTCATGTACAGTAGTTCAATTCATAATCATTTAACAAAGTGAACATTTGTAGTCTTAAATATTAACAAAGAAACAGGCTATTAAAACTTGAAACCCTACTTGCATTTAGCTATGTTTAAAAAAACTAATCCCAAGAATACTGTAATGAGGCCTAGGCTTAGGAGTGAGCATTGTGGGAGTTAATGTAAGTAATGAACCTTTCATGTGAAATGATGTAGTGTCACAACTCATTTGCATCCCACTTAAAGTGTAATTAAGTTTCCCTGACAGCATGGCTTATGGCTGAAAGAACAGACCTGGATGCTAAATTAATCTAGAGTCCCTTAGTTAATAATGCTCAGCAAAGAAAACTTTACTCACTCTTTCTTGTAGAGTTCCCAAACTCCCATTTACTGAGGATATGTTGAGACAACTCTACAGAGAAACCTTTGTATGAAACTGATATCATCTCACCAGACACATTCAATCACCAAAATATCTAAAAACAGGACTTTGAAGAATTGGAACACTTTAGAATGCTATTTTCCCTCCAGCTAGGAAGGTAGATGGTCTAGAAGGGGTAGTTTCACATTTATCATTCCCTGTACCATGTTTTTAAACTATAGTATGCTTTCAAACTGAAATCTGAAGTGTTGATCATCTTAGGATTTATAATAGACTAACCATAATAAGTGTTCAGAAACAATGAAATACATTTTTATACATTCTTTCAGGACTTGAATACTTCCTATAAGTTTTCATGAACAGTTATTATTCAGTGAATTTTTTTCCATTGTCCTTGCTTATTGGTCTTATTAAGAATACTGATTTTATTTTGCAGTCAACTGATTATGATGCTGCCAGAACATTGGAATTACATGTTTAGTTAAATATGTTTTAAGTAAGCAAAGATTCAATTGATAAATAATCTATAGCTAATTTCTTAGGATCCGATTCCACTTCTCTGTCAGTGTAACACAGAAATCTTTGTATGAGTTAGGCACTGTTACTATTTGATGATATCATCCTGTTCTCTTTCTCTTTATCCCAATTCAAAGGCCAGTGTGAAAAGAAGCCCTTTCCTTTGGTCCACACTCTCAAAACTATTACTCTCACACGAATAAGGTGAATTTTACTCAGAGAGTTAATATGCTGGTAGCAGGAAAAAGACAACTAGGAACATTTCTAACACCCAAGACACTCTTGAATCCTATGAGTGCCCTACTCGATTATGCCTATTGGATTTACTCAATTCTCCTAAACCAAAACAGCTCAGGGCCTTTCAGGCTAAATTAAGCATTTACTCTGATAGACGCTGTGACTGTCAAGGAAGTTGTCACATCTGGAAATTAGATAATATATTAAAGTGTAACACCGAGTAGAAACTGTAATATTCACCTCTATATCTGCACAGCACTGAAAAATCCCTAAGGCAACACTTGCAGCACTCATCTTTCTAGATCCAGTCTCAGCTCCATGCACTGGTTCATTATTGTAACAGAAACAGTGCCTGCTTCTTTCCTGATTTCACAAAGAACTATTCCAAGGAATTTAAAAAAAAAAAAACCCTCCTACGAAGGACAAGTTGATGGGGAAATGCAACCGAGCATTATTTTTCTTGTATTATTAAAAGATCATAATGTAGTGAAATATAAAGGGTAAAAGTAATGTGCAATTTAATGATGTTTCTGCCCTGTAGTTGGATCATTTACGGTGACAGCAAATGCTTTACTTCAGCCATCTAACTGAGGCCAGAAGTGGTGGTACAGAGTTCTACTAACAAATATCTAACGAGATGTCTTTCTTTATGAATTACAGCTCATGTTATCAGGAGAGAAAGGATCACAGAAAAGCTCTCCCCAGAGATCTGAGTCTGGCTACACTCAGTCATCTCTTAAAATTCACTTCAGATTGAAAGGTTTAAAATATTCAGAATGATAGCCTAAGGCCATAGTGAAAAAAAAATCAAATGTTAAGTATTCAATACACTGTCATTTTTTATTTATTAAATAGAAAATTTAGACTAAAAAACATACATATTTATATGTGCTTTAATTCCCTTAGGAATTGTACATTAGCATACATGTGTCATAATACACTAATATATTTATATTAACATTATATTTAATATATAGAGATCTTTTCTTATGTAAAATGCACAGGTTTTAGCACAATAATTCATTAAGAAGTGATAAATCATTTTAAACACTAACGATTACAAATCCACACATATATAATGCATATTACATATATATTTAATTCTAATCACATCTCAAAAGTTTATATAAGCAACTAGTTGAGTTTACATTTTTAACATGTCAAGGTGCCAAATCTAAAGTTTATCAAGTAATATCAGATACCCTCTCATAGATCACTGACTACTAAAAAATACACTGATCAAGTCACACAGTCATGCTGTATAATTAAGTACTTCCATTTATAAGCACTCTGGTCACATGAGCTTTACTTACAGATTATCAAAGTTTGTGAGCTTTGCTACTAAGAGCGATGTTACTACAACTATATATAAAAACAAATAGAAAGCATTCGGTCCTGTGTACCTACAGTAGCCTGAAGGAATCTGGTTCAAATTGATTGCTGATGTAGATCCTTTTCCAATTACCTTGGAGTTGAACCAAAATGATGAATTGTTGAAGTATAAAAGTGTAAGTAGTAGTTTAAACAAACATACTGAAAATATTCACCTTTGCAGTACAAAAAGCTATATTAATATTTAAGTATATCTTTAAATTATATATATGTACAATTTTTCGAATTTTGAAGCACTATGAAAAGAAGATAAATGTTTAAAGTGTCTTGGCTAAAAGTATGCAGTATCGAAATGAGTCAGCAAACTTAAAAGAATCAAATACTATGAA
>PVJX010037105.1:0-17185 GCA_004027295.1 Dolichotis patagonum | reverse complement strand
TCCACTTCTATTTGTCACAACTTGATGTATAAAAGAAATGAAAGAAGTAAAATATGGTTATTGCTGTAGATATAGAATAGTGAAGTGGCCTTGGTGAATAATTCACAGGCTGACTTCTAGGACTTTCAACAGGTCAGCTGAGACACAGAGCTGGCTGCCCCTCCTGGGTCAGCAGAACCTGCCACAACTGTGCCCTATTGACTTTTAGGCAACAGGCAACTCATCGTGGAAGAAAGAAGGACCCTGAAAATAAAGCACAGACATGATTTAGGGGAAAAGGAACCTCCAGACCAAAAAAGGATGCTCCTAAATAACTCCATGTGATGTGACTAATAACTGGTTAAATCATTTGAATTTGATATGAACCAAAGGTATGTCTACACATTTGGGTATTTGTTTTCTTTACTTGATATATTTTCCTGATGTATAAGTACTCTTCCAATGATCCTCTCTTGGAGTTTATGTTCAGGCAGGAGAAGGTTTGAATTACATCGGGAAAGTAGAAGGCCTCTCTGAGTGATAGGAAAACGACTCCATCTGCTTCTCTGTCTTGCAGTGGGGAGGGCAGGTGTCTGCTTATCTGATTGTAGCCTGTTTTTCAAGTTCATGTACTGGAAATGAAAAAATTTTGTCCTCCAAATCTCTTTGAGTAGTAAAGAACCACTGGATTTTAGGGAAATTTAATGTTTCCCTCTTAAGCTTTTGCTATTGATGAGGAGAATAGTTAGTTAAGACTCCCATATTTCCAGTAATAACTTCTACAAATGGATGAGAACTTTTTAGGCTTCTCTCAGAGGCTGTTTGAAAAAAAATCTACTATTTATTGTTAGATAATAGTTTGGAGTCTATATCTACCTATTACTGATTTAGTAGAATTTAGATAATCACTCGTTCACTCAGTAAATATGTTCCAGGCCCCTACTATGTGCCTACCACTACCATAGGTACTGGGACCAAATCAGGAAGCTAAACTTAATTTAAATTTAAAAGCAAGACAAAAGAAGTCCTGACTTTGTGGAACTTCCATCTTCCAAGAGAAAGACAAGCAGAAAGACTTCCATCTTCCAAGAGAAAGACAAGAGAAAGACAAGACAAGCAGTAAGTGAACACATATAATAGAGTGATACTAATGTGAGATACACCAAATTCCAGAAGTTGGTAAGTGGTTATGGTAGATTTCTCTGTGTAGCATTTGTGAAAATAATGCTTTCTAGTCCCAGGAGAGAGAACAACTTGCTGCATGTTTGCGTCCCAGAAATAGAATGGACCAGCGTGGAAGAAATAGATTAGAGGAAACAGGGGGTGCTAGTGGCTAAATGGTGTGGGATCTTTCACAACTGCTGTGAGGATTCTGAACTGCAAGCAAGATAGCAAGCCAGTAGAGGCCCTCGAACAGAAGGGACAAGATATTACCCTGGCATTGATAGGGTAGAAGATAGAATGCAGTGGGGATAAAGGAGCTGTGAGCCAACTGAGACCTTGCTGCAGTGATGTAAGGAGTTATAGTGATTTGAATCAGGAGCTTCTGCAATAATCTCACCACTCAGCCAATTTTGTCATCTGAACAATAAAGAAATGAAAACTCCTCATAGCTTCGAAGTCTTTCAAAGTTTTAAATCATCAGTTGGAATGGTGTTATCCTGTTTTGTTTGACTACATCATACGTGATGATATGAACAGCTGTTTTGAAGAAAACATTATGACAGCTATTGCTGATTTAATATTATCCTTCTTAGAAGTCCTACTCTGCTTTTTTTGTTCTATTAACGTTGGTTCTATCTACCACATTGTGTCTTATTGGAATTTGAATATGTGTGATAGTTCAAACAAATTTTTTTCTTTTTTATCAAAAATGAGATATTATAGTACCCATTGATCATTTTCTGTTACTCGGTTCAGAAAGCCCTGGAATTCTTTCACTATATGCATGGCTTTATACTATTGTGTTATGTTTGATATTATTGTAATTGAAACTATGCTCAACTATAGCAGAGAAAGAGATATGGTGTTAGATACTGTTGATGTCCAGTTGACTTAATGTAAAGTACTGTGTTGCCTATGTTGTCCTGTTCTGATCTGCTCTGTACTGCCCCCTTTTGTTTTATTCTCT
This sequence comes from Dolichotis patagonum, assembly GCA_004027295.1. Classification (NCBI taxonomy): domain Eukaryota; kingdom Metazoa; phylum Chordata; class Mammalia; order Rodentia; family Caviidae; genus Dolichotis; species Dolichotis patagonum. Next base: position 15,075 of record PVJX010037105.1, on the reverse strand, counting down.
TTTAAGTAAAAAAAAAAGAAAAAAAAAAAGAAAACTCTTGTACTTGGAGCATTGAAATCACATGTGGAAAGTACTTTCACATATCAGGGTTCCACACATGTCCCTTCTTTTCTGTTTCAAAATTCCTCACCTAAACTCTAGGGCACAAAAGATTTTGAGGCTATAGTTTATACTTTATATATAAAAAAAAGTTTTTTAAAAAGTTAATTAGCACATTTCTGCATTGATCTTATATGGTAAAATTGTGAGAGTGGTTGAACCAGTCTGCACTCCCAACAGCAGAGGAGAAGGGTGCCTTTCCCCCCACAGTCCCTCCAGTATTTGTTATTGGTTGCTTTCTTGATGGCAGCCATTTTTCCTGGAGTAAGATGGACTCTCAGTGTTGTTTTAATTTACATCTCTCAAATGACTAGTGATGTTGAGCATTTTTTCATACATTTATTTGCTTCTTCACCTGAGAAGTTCTTAATCATCTCAGATGCCCATTTTTGGAGTGGGTCTTTGAACTCAGGGCACCTGATACTTCTGCATTTTTTATGTTCTAGATACAAGTTCTTTGTCTGAAGGACAACTAGATAATTTTTTCCCACTGTGTGGGTTATTTTTTTCATTATGTTGGTGATTTCTTTTAATGTGAAAAAGCTTTTAGTAAGACAAGATTTCAGTTGTTGATTCTTTGAATTATTTCCTGTGTGGTCTGGGTTTTGTTCATGAAGTCTCTGCCTACATCTATGTTTTCAAGATTTCTACCTACTTTCTCTTCCAATAGATCTAGGCTTGAAATCAATACAGATATTCCTCAAAAAATTTGGATTAGAGGTCCCATTTGACCCATCTATTCTCCTCCTGGGTATCTTCCCAGAAAAATTAAAAACATCACACTACAGTGATAAATGTACATCCATGTTTATAGCAGCACATTTCATAAAAGCTAAATCTTGGAAGCAACCCAAATTTTTATCAGTTGAGAAGTGAATAAAAACCATGTGGTCTTTTTATACAATAGAATACTATTCAGCCATAAAGAAGGATAAACTTGAGACTTCTATAAGTAAATGGATGCAACCAAAGACCATACTCATAAGTGAAATGGATTGAACTCACATGTGTAAGTATCGTATTGTCTCCTTGAGTGAGGGACTAAAAGAGCAAATAAGACATAAAATGCACAGTAGATATTGTGAAATGGGAAGAAACTGCTAAAAATGGAAAAAGAAACTAGGATGGGTGAAAGGGGAAAGAAGGAAGGGAAAAGGAAAAAATGAAATTCAAGATATTTATACTATTAGTTTCTCTTAGTTCACTGAAAAGAAAGGTTTGTACTAGTACTGTTTGGAGGATTTCATAAGCCCGTGTCTTGCATGCTGATGAACTAATCTGAAGATAACAATGCCCAACCTATTAACTACTGTTACTCTCAAAAAAGGTGCAAAACCGATGTCGTCCCATTTCCTGCTTCCTGTCCGGACGTATGATCACTATCACATGTTTTCCTTTCATTATAATCCATACCTATGCGAGGCCCAGAAAAAGAACTGCCTGCAACACTGTCAGATGCATAAACCTGTATTCTTTATGAAATAAAAATTTAAAAAGCACGAAAAATGCAATATTGTGAGAATTTACTAACAAAACCTCTCTATGGATACTACATTAATGTGATAACTCAGCAGATTTGCAAAGCCTGCTCTTCGCTGCTGCGTTTGGGGGGGGGTGGAGGGATGCCCGCGGGCACTGTGTGTGACCTGTGGCCCGCGCCTCGGTGACACTGCTCCCCTGCCCCGCCTCCCTGCTCACCACCACCTCCATGGTGAGATTTCTGTCTCACAGCCAAACATGTACTGAATTTCCCGGAACCACAAACGAAGTTGAACCTTTCCTCCTTTAAATTGTGGGTGGCAGGTATTGGGTCTCAGCTGATTAAGAGAATTAAGAAGTTCAAAAGAGAAGGGGATTAGAGATAACAATCAAAAGGAATCTCTAATTTTCTCTTCCTCTCCCTCTCTTTCTCCTCATTCTTGTATGTATTCCTCTTCTCTTCCTCCACCCTCTCCTCCTTATTTCCCTCCTTCTTCCCTTTCCTCCTTCTCCTCCTCTTCCTTCTCCCTTTCTCTCTGTCTCTCTATCTCTCTCTCTCTCTCCCTCCTCTCTGTCTCTCAACAGTTAACTCTGGGTGATCTTAGCACAAGATTGTTTACCATGTCACTCTTTTTGTTGTTGTTGTCTTTTTGAGACAGGGTCTTGCTTTTCAGTTCAGGCTGGTCTTGGGTTCACTTTGTAGTCCAAGCTGGTTTCAAACTTGCAAACAATTCTCCTGCCTCAGCCTCCCAAGTGCTGGGATTACAAGAGTGTGCCACCATGCCCGGTTTTGCTTTGTTTAATATAATGTTTAAATATGTAAAAAATTTAATATTAATTTGAAAACCAAGCAACACAGAAGAAATATAAGGAAGAAAGAAGAATAAATGGAGGGAGGGAGATTGAAAGAGAGGGTTAGATGGGAGAATCAGATTAACCATAATCTACTTTAAGCACATTTTACTTCAGTTTAAAATATAGCTTTTAAAAAATTCACCATGGTTAATTGAAAATTATCTGCATAATTAGCAACAGTTTTAACTGCCATCGAAATTGCATTTAATAGATTGTAAAACCCTTTCATGTTACTTAATGAATTTGGTTCTCAAAACAATCCTTCACAATCATGTGAGAGTTGTGAATTCTCCATCTTATAGCTGAGGAAATTAATATTCAGAGTTGTGAAGTGATCATGTCCAAGGCTCACATACTTCTGCAGAATTAGTCTGGGAACCCAAGGTCCAAGATCCAAGGTTTCCTTCTGTGCTTCCTTATGGAGCCTCCAAAAGTATGTGGCTGTGAATTTCCAATTTCATAGCAGTTTTGCTCTTTTTCTTTCAAGAGAAACATAAAATTTCTTCTCTCACTGTAAGAATTCCTACAAGAGTTAAGCATCCGTTTGATTTCCTGGTACCTTCCCAATCCTTCTGACCTGTCAGTAAAACTCACCTGGGAGCAAGTGTTTTGTACCCTTATTTCATACAGACCATTGTACCTTTGTGATATCATCTTGCCTTGTTCATTCAGTAAGGAGCATTGTACATAAGGCCTTGCACTGCGCTGTCTGTCCAGCCCTTTTTGGTTTTTGTTTTGAAGCAAGGTTTTGCTAAGATGCTCAGGCTGGTCTTGAACTCTTGAACTGCTTTAGCCTCGTAAATTCTTGGAATTACAGGCATATGCCATATCCAGTGCTCAGTTCCTCTCACTTTTTAAGCATAAGTAAATAAAATTATATTGTAGCAGCGTGAGATTTTGTCTTATTATTTTGTACATATTTTTCACTTGTTTTTCAAAGTGGCCAAAATGATGATAGCACTATAATAATTTGTTGCTTCACATTTTTATCAATGCTAACTATTAAATTAAGGCACTCTCTCTCTCTCTCTCTCTCTCTCTCTCTGTCTATTTGAGACAGGGTCTCACTATGCAGTTCAAGCTGGCCTTGAGCTCACTTTGTAGCATACTGGTCTCGAACTTGCTAAAATCCTCCTGCCTCAGCTTCCTGAGTGCTGGGTTTACAAGTGTACACCACCACTTCCAGCTAGGGGCCCTTTTATTTCACCAGTCTATGAGAGGAAAACCTCAGCTATTTTAAATTGTATCTCCTGGATTGCAAGATAAATTGTGCAGCTTTTAATGTGTTCATTGGCTGATTTTATTTGACTTCTATTCTTGGATAATTTGTTTTTTGGCTCAATTGTCTCTTTGTTTTATAATTGCAGAATTTCTTTATTTTTCTGGTTGCTACTTCTTTATGTTTCAATGTGTGTCATATATTTTTCCACAGTCTTCCTCTGCCTTTTGACATTCTTAGTGACAGCTCTTCTCATATAAACACACTTTATAGATTTGTGTAGTCAGACTTTCTATTTATACACTGTCTTTGGGTAATATTTCAGTCTATTCCAACCCAGTAGTTATAAACATTTTTATGTTTCTATGTGATTTTGCTTTTATTCCTGGTTCCTTCTGTAAGAACTGAAAAGCCTCTTCTCTAAGCTGAAACATAGAGATGCCGGAACCATTTAATGAAAAGCCTCTTATTCCAGTGATCTTACATGCTACCTTTATGTTATACAAAATGCCTTCACATACTGAATTTGTAATGCAGTCTACACTTTTTTGGACTGACACATTTAAACCAATGTGATGTGCACTTCTGTAATCTCAGCTATTCTGGAGGTCAAGGCAGAAGGATTCCAAATGCAAGGCCAGTTTGGACAATTTAGGGAGACTTTGTCACACACACACACACACACACAAACACACACACACACACACACACACACACACACACACACACACATTACTGGTATATAACTCAGCGGTAGAGAGCTCTTGGGTCTAGGTTTAATTCCCAGAATCAGAAAAGACAGTCATAAGTTTCGACTGACACATTTTGGAGTTCATTTGTTAAGTTATTTAAAAACTCCTGGTGCTTTTGGAAACTCTAGTGATCTAGATGTGGAGATGATGCTTCATTCTTCTTTCATTTATGTCCTCCTAACCCCACTGCTAGGCTCTTTCCCTAAAATAACTATTATTGTTGGAATTCAATTCTTCAGACCTTTTCAGTCTTAAATTGAAGCGTACAAATAATATATGAACAAATCCTCTTTGCAAAACATTAAAATGCTAAGGGACAGTGTCAGATTCTTTTGATAAACATTTCCAGCACAAACATCCTCTTTTATGTGGAACTACTAACAAAATTCAGGATGTTTCCTTCTAGATCTTTTTTCACACGCATGTAAAGTAGAAATATGGCTGACGTTCTGCAGGACACTGGCATGGCTCTGCCCTGCTTGTTGTTAACAGTGGCACACATACGTGCTGTTTGACCAAACTCTTCAGCTGCTTGCTGCCCGAGCACCTTCAGTTTGCTGGACCATGTCACACTTTCCTTCGGCATAGCCCCTCCTGCCAGCCCCACATGGTCCACCGCTAGGAAGGGTCACGCCCCAAATAAATGTGGACCTCCAGCACTAAAGTTGGCATCTATTTGGCCTACTGGGATTTCCACCATACTGGTTGCTAAACGTCTTCAATAGCATTCCTGACTACAAAGTGCATACAATTAATTTCTAAGAATTACTGTACCTTGGATTTTTTAAAAAATAATGATTGATTTAGAGACTATGGGAGACAGCATAAACTTTTCTCTGAAACCTTAATGTAGTAATCCCTAGAAAATGTGACTATGTTGTGTTTTATAAAAAGGAGGATTAAGCCATCAGATTAAATGCAGGTAGCTGTTCAGCTAACTCTGCAATGCACAGACAATTCTGAATTTTCCAGGTAGCACAGATGTAATCATAAAGGTCCATAGCAATAAGAAAGAGAGACTTCTTCTTCAGAAGATTTCAAGCAGCTACAATTGCTTCTGCAAACCAAGGAATAACGGTTCTTCTGGAAGCTAGAAAGGCAAGGAAATAGACTGACTCTCAGACAGTCCCAGAAGGACCATACCCTGCCAACACTTTGATTTGGGATCAGTGAAACCCATTTGAAACCTCTGATGTCCAGAGATGATTCTGTTTTTTTAAGCCGCTAAATTGGTAATAGTTATAGCAGCAGGAAATGGATACAGAGAACTAAAAGGTACAATTTAAGTTACCGTATTATTTATTTCCAACTATCCCGTGCTGTTTAAGTTTACAGAAAACGCATCCATTGTGTGGTGTCCTAACTATGGCATTTAATGAACTACCTTTAACCCTCATTTTACTAGATCTGCAGTGCTTGCGACTATGAAGCCATCTTTCTAGAAATATCCTCCTCTCTTAATTTGGCATGACTCTATTCTTTGGTTTTCTTTCTCCTCCTACCTCTGTTGCTATGGAATCAAAAAAATTCTTTGGTCTTTTGCTACTCTGAAGGCTCAATATGTTCTCCACCTTCCATTTTTAAAAAAAATTTATGTTAGAAACAAAGCAAAACAAAAACGATAGAAATGAAGCAGAATTTTTAAAAAAGTAGGAAATTAACACTAGTTACTATACTGCATACTGTTATCTTAGAAGTAGTTGTTCAGGTTAGAAGATTTAGGCATGAGAAAAATGATCAAATAATCAAACAATGAAAGCACAAACTGCTCTTTTTGATGAATTTACAAATATTTGTAGTATAGTTATCTATATTATATATGTATATACATACACACATGCATATACATATATCTATAAATGTATAATGTTTTCCCTTCTTCCTTTTCTCCTTTTCCCTATCCTAGTTGTCCTTTCCTTTTGAGCACTTTCTTTCTCTTTCATTTTCACAGTATCTATTGTACAGTTTGCATCTTATTACTCTTTCAGTTTTTTTATACTAGGGAGACAATACGATATTTACACATGAGTTTGATGTATTTCACTTATGAGTATGGTCTCAAGTTGTATCCATTTATCTATAAATGTCTCAAATTTATCCTTCTTTATAGCTGTACAATATTCCATTGTATAAAAATACCACATCTTTTTTTTATCCATTCTGTGGTTGAGGGCCACTTGAGTTGTTTCCAAGATGTAGCTGTTAACAATTGTGTTGCTATAAACATAGGTGAACATATATTGCTGTGGTATGCTGCTTTCAGTTTTTCTGGGAAAATATACAGAAGGGGAATAGCTGTATTATATGGGACTTCCAATCCTAGATTTTTGAGAAATCTCCACTTGATTTCCACAGTGGTTGTACCAATCTAGACTCCCACCAACAATGGAGGAGGGTTCCTTTTTCCCCACAGCCTTGCCAACATTTGTTATCAACTCATTTCTGAATGCTAGCCATTCTTTCTGGAGTGAGATGGAATCTTGGTGTAGTTCTAACTTGCATTTCTCAAACGACCAGTGATTTTGAATATTTGTTTATGCTTTTATTTGCCATTTGTATGTCTTCATCTGGAAAGTTCATGTTCATCTCAGATGCCCATTATGGGGTTAGCTCTTTGAATATGTGGAGCCTGATGTTTTTCAGCTCTTTATATGTTCTAGATAGAAGTCCTTTGTCTGAAAGATAGCTGACTAAAATTCTCTCTCATTCTGTGAGCTTTCTTTTCACTCTTAGTGATTTCTTTTAAAGTACAAAAACTTTTTCATGAGATCCCAGTTGAGGATTGTTTGAGGTACTCCCTGTGTGGTTTGAATTTCATTATGAACCCTTTGCCTACTTCAAGATTTCTCCTTACCTTGTCTTCCAGTAGACTTAGTGTTTCTGTTTTAACTTTTAGATCTTTGATCCATTTTGACTTTAGTTTAGTGCATGGTGATAAACATGAGTCTAGTTTTACTCTTCAGCATGCGAAAAGCCAATTTTTCCAGCACTGTTTATCAAAAAGGCTATCTTTCTTCCAGTGAACATGTTTGGGCCCTTTGTCAAAGATAAGATAGCTGAGTGTCTTTGTAGTTGTATTTGCATCTTCTAATCTGTTCCATTGATCCTCAGGTCTGTTTTTTTGCTAGCATCATGCTGATTTTATCACAGTGATGTTGTAGTATAATTTCAAGTCAGGGATCATGATGTCTCCTATGCCTTTGTTGCCCATGTTTGCCTTTGCTATTCTAGGTCTTTTCTGTTTCTACATGGATTTTAGAGATGTTTTCTCTAGATCTATGAGGTATTTTAATGCTATTTTGATCGAGATTGCATTAAATCTATATCATAGCTTTGAGAGTATGGCCATTTTCACTATGTTGGTTCTTCCTATCCAAAACCAAGAAATATCTTTCCATTTTCTGATATCCTTTTCAGTTTCCTTTTTTAGAGTATTATAGTTTTCAATGCATAAATCTTTTGCATCCTTTGTCAGATTGATTCCAAAGCATATCACTTTTTTGGAAGCTATTTTGAAATATTTCCATTATTTTGCTATCAGTGAGTTTGTTGTTTGTGTACAGGAATGCTGTTAAGATTTGAGTGTTGACTTTGTATCCAGCTACACTGCAAAATTTGCTTATTGACTCTAGTAGTCTTTTTTTTTCTAGTAGTCTTTTGATGGAGTTGTTGGGATCTATGTAGACTGTCATGTCTTCTGTGAATAATAATAATTTAACTTCTTCCTTTCCTATCCTTATTCCTTTCATTTTTCTCTCTTTTCTAATTGCTCTGGGAAACATTTCTAGAACTATATTGAATAGGAGTGGTGATAGTGGTCATCATTGCCTTGTTCCTGATTTTAGAGTAAAATCTTTCAGTTTTTGTACATTAGATTCTGTTCTTGCTTGGGAAATTTTCTACTATTACTTCTGAAAAAATGATTTTTCTGTCAGTTGTGTTGACTCCTGCATTTTCCTTGACACTTATCAGTATTATATTGTTATTGTTTGCATCATCTTGGGGCTGTTGAATTTTTATTTCATGGTTCCTTTTTACTTATAAGAGATCTTTCCTTTTATGATCATACACCGTGATCCTGTCTTCAAGGTCTGAATGCTATCTTCAGTTTTGTTAAAGCAGTATTTCCAGGTTTCAGTGGAATTTTTGATTTTCTAGTTATCTTTTTGAATTTGTCTCACTTATTCTATTTGCTTCCTGTGTTGTTCATTCAAGATAGCCATCATTTTTCCATGCTCCTTTACTTTTTTATCTATGTCTTCTCTAGCTATGCTAAGCAAATCCTTTATTAAGGTTGTCATTGCTTTCTTTACATGACATTATTTTTAATCTAATTTCCTCTATAGTCTTTTGGATTTGTTTCTTTATTTCACTTATCCTTTCAGAAATTTCAGGTGCATCACTTTCAGTGTCCCTAGTTAGATGTCTTCTGTACTTGTTCCTGATGGGCTGGGAATTTTGAGATTGCATTTTCTGCTCTTGGTGAAAATCATTTTCCCCTCTTGGGTTAATATTTTGGTCTTTCAATCCTACTGGTGTCAATTGTCCATCGTGTGTGTCTTGGGACCCTACTGTGTGGCTGATGTACACCCAGCTTTGGGGTCCTGCAGTGTAAAAGAGGAGTCAGTCACCTGAACTCCTCCTGCAGGCCAGTTGTGTGAGTCCTATATTCTTCCTCGCCTGACCAGCCTAGGAGTAATGATGTGAACTTCCCTTTAGCTGGCATTGTTCCTGTGACTTCAGGCTGTTTCAGGCAGCCTGTCTATAATGTTCACCAAAGCTGGGACCCTACTGTGTCACTGGAGGTCTCATAGGTCGAGTTGTGTTCCTCCAGGTAGGGGGAGGTTTTGCTGGCACTCTCACCAACCCACCCGGGATTCTCCGTATGGAAGAAGGAGTCACTACAGTCTTGTCAGCTTGTCAAACTTCTCCTGTAGGGAAGGGTTTGCTGAGGCCCCTGTTGATCTCCTGCAGTCCACTCACCGTACTCTTGCTGGCCTACTGAGGTACTGCAGGGGGTAGAAGAGGTTGCGGAAGGTCTGTGGACTGCTGTGGTCTTGGGCGTGTGGGGAAGGGCATCCAAGGGCCTCTAAGATGCTGGAGTCATGGGGTGAGGAGGAGGGGTGGCCAAAGCTCCCCTTGGCTGCTGAGGTCTTTTGTGTGATGGGGAGGGACAGCCAAGTCTCCCTCGGCTGCTGAGTTTGTCTGGGTGCCCACCTCCCGTCTTTCGACTCAATATACACTCTTTTGGCAACTGCATCTCCTCTTACATCCCTGCCACCTCTGTCTTGGTGACTTTCTAATGGTTGTTTTTAGTTGGTTAGTAAAATAGTTGTATGGTTTTGATCTTTCTTCTTTGTTCTATGACTGGGACTCTTTTGAAATCAAATAGTAAGTGAGGCTCATACACTGTTGTTTCTAAGAAGGTATAACTTTTGGATGCCGATCAGTTCTCTCAATTTGAGTTTAAATGAGTAAAATTCCCTGAATCCCACATGTTTAGACCCTGTCGCAGAGGCCATGTTTTCATGTCTGTGCTATGGCAAATCAGGAGATGTGTGGAGAGACTGGGTGAGATGATGCCTAAATACAAGTATGGAAGACACAAGAAGCCTTTATGGTTGTCACCCTCAGTGCCTCAAATTACCTTTAAAAGGTATCAAGTTCTCCTGCCAGATAGGAGGTGGAGTAGTATCCGAGGAAGACTGAATGCATTTGAAAGAATTCTTTTAATCCATTTGAGCATAAAGAAGGCCTGTTCCCTCTGCCCATCTGGGTGGTGATCTGAGCAAGTCTGACCACTTCTCTAGGAAATCTCAGAACTAAAATATAACGCGTCATTCACGTCACATGCTGATGACGAAAACTAAATGAAAGAACCAGGTTTTACTGAGATCAGGATGGAGCTAGACTGAGGATGACTTACAGAAATAAATATGGAGGAGCCATCAGATAAATGGACAAGATACAGGAAAGTTGTCATTTAGACCCCTGTGGGCTTAATGTTTTGCAAAATACTAAGAGTAAAAATCCTGGTCTAACACTAACTGCTCTAACCTGTCTCTCCACTGCCACTGCCCAGACATCATTGGAGAGTGTGTTCTGGCCTTGTGAAGAGAGGATGGATTCCATGATCAGCCCAGAAAGAGAACTCTCAACTAGTAAGACAGACCTAAGGCCATCCTGAAAGGTGTTGATGAGCCTCAGAGGGGAACCTTTGTCTACACCCGTGACTGAGCATCTGCTTCCTTAGCGAGTTAGAAGGGGGAAGCGATAGAAGGACAAAGGAGCAGAATGTCATAGAGTCACATTGGGTTGGAGACAGCTCATGTCTTCTGTAGTTTTCCAATAGAGACATCTGCATTCTCTGGTGAATCCAATAGAAAGGAAATGTCCGCACGTTCTCGTATGCCTGGGCTTCCTACGTGGGATCTGTTATAAGAAGGAGCCACGGGGTAGGAGAATGAGGCAAATCATATTATAGGAGATGTAGAATAACATCTCACCTCACCAATCATATTATAGGAGATGTAGAATAACATCTCATCTCACCAATAACCCAAACATCAAAAGAAATTAGAAAGCAGATTTCAGTCAAAGGGAGGCCTAGATTCTGCCATCATTGAGTGGAAAGTCCTCTTAGGTAAGAATATATGCTACAGAGCCTGAACAGAAGGGGAAGATAGTGTGGAACAGACACGTTGTTCTGAAGAAGCATAATAAATCTCTTTTGCATTCCAAGTGCAAATTCTCACTTAACCAATTTAGAAATCACCATCTATCCTGAGAACAGAATCTTGTGGTGTATAGGTGATTACTTTTATAAGAATGGAGAGAGAATGGAAGTGCTCAGATTTTTGTATCCCAAGAAGGATATTAGACCCAAGTAATAAATGAGAAAGTCACCTTTTCAGACTGCTTTCTAGCCCACCTTGATCATCTCCTCTAAGTGTAAGAGATGATCAATTTTTGCCCAAGTATAGATGGCAGTTTCCACTTGTCTTGCTAGTCTTCTTCATTAGGGAACAAAAGGTCAGTCAGCTGAACCTTAAACTTTTTCTTTGCAATCAGCTTTCATTTTGTTGTGTTGCTGCTGCTATTACTGCATAAGCTAGAAATTGGTGGGTTAGCAGCCCACCAGTTTTTCTTTTCCCTGGGAGCAGCTACCCTCTTCTTTTGCAGTATCCACAGCCCTAGCACCATGCCCTAACATGGGGGCCTAAACTTCTTTTCTTGACCACAGCGGTGGTTTGGCGGAAGGAGTAGAAAAACTAGCCAAGTTAGTGGATAAGGTCCTTGAGATATTCTGAACTCACTGGTCAGCATTCTTTCCATCTCTGATGGTGAACCTTGAGGATGTGAGATCGACAATTATTAGAACTTGATTCTACTGCTGTGCATAAGCTGTGTAATGTAAATGGAAGAAGAAAGCCACTGTCCGGCCAGAAACAGAGTCCAGCAGTGCTCTGAGGGCATCCTTGTGGCCCTCAGACCCTCCACTCAGCCACCCTGAGGACACCACGATTCTCCTTTCCTGCAGTGTAGCTGTACAAGTTAATCCATCTCCCTTTTCCAACTCTGCTTGTTTGGGTTCATCCTTATTTGCTGGCAACTAAGAATTCTGCCCCTGCAGTGGTCTTGTGAATAATTTTTTGAAAGCAGCATTAAATGAGCCTCTGCCCTTTCTCCATCCTGCAATGCCATAGACAAGTATTCCTGATAGACTAGCACACTTCCTAGAAAAAGATTGGGCCAATGTTTGTCCATTTGTAGAAAAAGTAAAATAGCCTTTTTTAAACATCCTTTTGCAAACAATTGTCACTAGCTTTCAAAATAAACAGACAAAAGAAAGAACTGCCCTCCAGAGATAAGACATGCTATGATGTGATTCATCAGGACTTTCTGCAGGAATAATTTTACCTCATTTCTATGTTTTCAGAGGCTGGACTAAAAAATAAAAAGCAAGTTATTTTCTGCTTTGTGTTATAAATGAGTATAAATTCTCAAGACATCAACAAGGGCTTCTGATGTAAACTTGTATTTCTTTCAACTAATTCCTTCAAATGTCATCACGTACCTAAGAACCTGGATAGAAGGAGCTCTTTTCATAGTTCTTTTCAGTTCTAATGAGCTCTGAAGAAGTTTATTTCAAAATAATCCTCCTGTTATTAAGCCTGGCTCATTGACGGGTTCTCTTTTATCATAATTGCATGAGGTTTATTTTCCAAATGGAGGTTTATTTTTCATGGAATTCTGAGGTTTTTCATTGTGTATATGAAGCAATTAGTTTGGGATTTTTGGAATTTATTTTAGACCTGACAGATGTCTTCAATTTACACACTCTAGGAGGTGACAAACCCTATTAACATTCGAAAGCTATCAATTTGTTTTATCTTTGTTCTTCAGTATTCCCAGCTATGATCCAAGTTAACTCTTTTTTGTTTGTTTGCCTTAGTTTTTGGGGGAAGTCCAGTATTTTCATGTAGACAAAGCAGGAATTTATAGAAAAAATGAAAGATAAATTTAGTAATTATATCACTGGCAAAATTTGGTGTTTTACTTTATGAACTGTGAATTGTACCTGTATTAGACATACATCTTTTTAAACTCAATTTGTTCTCTTTTTTGGTCATTTTTATGTTTATGTTTGTTCATCTTTTACATACATTTTTCTCTATCATATTTCTGACTGCTGAACTTTCATTCATACTCTTTCTTTAATCAGTGATTTTCATACAGGTAACAGGAATCTATCTCTAAATTGACTTTGGCATGACCTTGCACATTCTATTCATTAGTCAAATCCCTTGAAATCAAAAGCAATTGCACATTCATTCCAGGAAAAGTCTTATACTGTGAAGGCCCTGGAAAGAGAGGCTCAAGGGATGTTGTTCCCTCTTATTTTTATTCTAAAACTGGAGACCACACCGTTGTTTTGTTTTGTTTTTTTTAGGTGCATTATGCAGCCACTAGATGGCTCAGTAGATATGCTCAGGTCTCCAGACTCAGTCCTTCAAAACCCCAAGCATCTCAAATATCCACTTTTTCACATTGGTGTCTAAAACTGCACCCAGATTTTGCTGATTATAGAATTAAAAAATGACAACACAACAGACCGGAAACTTGCTCTGAATAAACCGAGCCCACCACCATTGTTGGGGTGGAGATTTTGTTTACATGCTTTCTTTGTATTGTGGATGCCATAGTCTATTGCCAGTAAACATGGGGCATATTACTACTGGCAGGAGAAGGTTAGGGACTAACCGCTGTCATCAGTAACGCCAGATCTAGATCAAATGTAGAATGATTATACATCCTGACACAGTTGCTCTTGAAATATAGGATAATCCATTATGTACAGACTATCTGAGAATTCTAGTTTTAGTTACATCGAATTTGGTTTTAAACACATGCTGTTTTCTTTATCTTGGATTAAGTTATTTATGTATGAATCCAATATAATTCAAAACACTTAGACCTAAGATTAGAAGGATATTTCCATAATATGACTACTTCAAACTACTTTGAAAAAATTTTATATATATATATATATATATATATACATACATATGTATGCTTAATGGTGAAATATCATTGTCATGCCTATTAAAATGAGTAACCAGGAGCGTAGACTTTTCATCATAACTTTCTAGATAATGCTGTGTGTAAAGAAAAAAAAGGAAGTATTATTGGAAAAGGAGAGGCAAAAAAAATCATTACTGTGTAGAAATCACAATATTTTTCTACTAAAAATTAAAGGTTATAATAAGAAAATATTCCAAGTGGGGTGCATGTAAAGAAATTATACAAAATAATTACACTTTATATTGTGCAGAAATCTACTTGTGTGTAGCAATTACCACTTTAAAAATAATAAGTATGTTCCAACAAACAATCATATACAGACACATGAAAAGAAATGCATATGACCACACAAAAAATACTGTAAAACTTCCTGGAAGGTATAAAAATACTTTTAAAAATCAATCAAGAGATTATCTTCTTCCTAGGTGGCCAAAATGTAAACCTAACAATTTTTCTTTTTACTAATTTATAATATTAATGATAGTTTAAGTAATGTTGCTTCAGGATTTTGTTTTCAAATTTTACAAAATACTTTTTAAGTTCATGTCAGGGATCAATAGAGGGAAGAAAATAATCAGGGTCACTTCTATTATTTAGTTTGTTTATGGACTGTCATAAGTCCATACAAAAGTCTAGCACTAATCCTTAAGTACAATCATAGGCACACGCACACACGCACGCACACACACACACATTTAATATTATGGGATAAAAGATGAAAAGTGGAATTTTAAATGAATCTTTTGGTTAATATTAAAAAATTAATTCCCTATAAGAACTATTGTGCAAACTACAGCCCATTCAGATTAAAGAAACAAATGATGAAAAGATATATTGTATAAGAAAATTTAAGAATTGATTCAAATATCTATACAATAATAGGGTAAGGAAAATCTTTAAGTAATTAAGTGGGAAAGCATTTACATACATGTTGACTAAAAAATAAGTGATTTTCCTCCAAAACTATGAAAATGGTAAGTTAATAAAAAGATAACTTTAAGAGGTTGAGAAGATGCTATTATTTTCAACATATCAAGTTCTTACAAATCTTTTACAAAAATAAAATAGCACAGTGGAAATTAAGGA
>PVJX010037104.1:0-17154 GCA_004027295.1 Dolichotis patagonum | reverse complement strand
CAAGGACAAAAACTGGGATTGTTTGGAGTTCAACATTAGATACTATTTGCAACATATAGTAAGAGAAATGAAATTAATGGAAAGCAGAGATTAATAACTGCTGCCACGTTATGCCATGTCATGTGCATGTGCTATGCACATGAAATAATACTGCAGTACAGGAGCAGACCAGTAACCCTGGGGCCTAACTTACGATGCTGAAGACCATGAGAAGAAATAATTGCCAAGGGACAAAGTACTGTGACACAAGGTGAAGATCTGAATTATCACTGACAAACCCTCATTACTACATGGCTCAGTAATGAGCACTGCTATGTATCCCTGTGGCACTGGGACCCATGAAAAGGCTCTGTCTTAAATGCTATGGTTATAATATGAAAATCTTATTCATTGTTCAATTGAATCTGAATCAACAGTGATTACAAACATCTGTATGCAAAAAATTTAAATTCCAAAATCTATTCCTTATGCTTGTATGCTAGGCTTAATGGGAAAAACATATTTCTCTGAGTTATATCCAATTCTCATTCTAGTATCTTTTCGTTAGAAATTCTACGATCCCCCAGTCACACACATCCTCTGATTTTAATTTTCTCTTGAAGGAATTCCATCCTAACCATCTCCCTGCACTCTCTCATAGCCCCGTCAACATGGAGAAATTTTACAGACGAGGAGAAAAGATTAAAGAAACTCAAAGAGCATTGGGGAAGTTTGTGATTTGACAAGGAGCTGTCCAGATAAATCCAGGATAGTAAATTATGGTCTGATTGTGACACTCCTGGCATGTCTGGTGGGAGGTCAGAGCTTCATGTATCTGGAAATAGAAGACAGAGGTTTAGATTTGAGGAATGATGGGGTTAGAGGTATGTGATAGGTAAATTATAACAACAGAAGTATTTACAGCCATCAGACTAGGACAAATGGGGAGAGTTTGAGGCCTATTATAAGGAAAATCAAAGTAAGTAAGTAAAAATAAAAAGAAGCAATTATAGAAGAGTTGGTTTTTTGAAAGATTAAATAAAATCAGCAAACCTCCTTAGCCCATCTTGTAAAAAAAAAGGTAAGAAAAGACTTAAATTTATGCAATTAGTAATGAAAGAGTGAAATCACAATGAATGCTGCAGAAGTCCAGAAGATCATCTATACCTACTTTGAGAACCTGTGCTCTAATAAGATGGAAAATGCAGAAGAAATAGACAGATTCCTAGATACATTAACAAATTAACAAAGCTGAATTAAGAAGATATAAAAATTCTGAATAAACCAATATCAGTCAGTGACATTGAAGATGTAATTTAAAACCTACCCATACTTCTGTGCATGAAAAGAATGGAGCATTAATCTGCCCACATTTCATAAACTCTTAGCCACAAAATCTGAGTAAAATGAACACTGGATTTATCTAGCATTATGGTGATCATTGTGACTCATTTTAAAAGTTGCTAGCTGGAGGCTGAAGGTGGCTCAAGCATGGGACAGGACAAGTAACACAGGAGGTGCACACAGTTCTGCAGAGGTACCTGTCAGCTCACTTCAGAAGTTAAAGGGATTGGAGACAATAGACATCTGGCAAAGTGAGAAAGCAAACTAACACAAGAACCAGCATGGTATCTTATGATTAAGGAAACCATCCCCATGTACTTCATATAAACTAAACAGTGAAGATGCAATGTCAAGAGCTTTCAAGGTCACTTAGCTCTACTTTTTGATTATTCAAAAATGCTGTGCATAAGAACCTAGTAGGTTGTTGACATCCTTAATCATCTCATTGATCAATGAATTTTCCATATCTAGGACAAATGGATTTCTATCCTAATTCTGATGCTATCTTATATTGCATCTCTTTCATTTCTACTTGTTCATAGTTCTGTACCTAGGAGACATCTATATCTATTCCATCATTCTTAGGATAATTCCAAATGTTTGGAATTTTGTGTATTTCCCTTTGTACTTAAGATAAAACTCTAAGTTGCCAAAGGCCTCTTATGATGTGGTTCTGAGACTCAAATCTGACTTCCCAGAAGTCACCTGATTGATATAAAGAAGTGACATACAGACTTCTGAGATTTTAAACATTTACATATCTTTTACAACACTGTAGAATCATTTGGCTATTTAACAGACATTTCACTCAGTCATATTTATTTAATATCCACCAAATCCCATGTACTGTTTTATATGCAAGAGATAGCTGGAAAGCAGAAACAAAGCTTGAAGAACTTCCATTATGCTATAGTACAGTAGAAAAACTATGATCAAATAGAAAATAAAATGAAAGAGAAAACTAAGAGAATCAAGCCTCTAAAGGTACAAACAAAATAATGGTGTTGTGATTGCCTAGAAGAGCTATGTGGTTGATTCCAAGTAGTGGAAATGAGAAACCAAATCAAGGAAATTGTTAGAGCCAACCTAATCCTGACAATACATGCAAAGAGAGCCAACCAGACAGAGGAAATAGTCCATAGAAAGGCCCCAATGGGGGACAATGTTGAGTGTACTCAAGGTTTTGAGAAGCTGTGAGATTACATTGAAATCAAAAGCAGAGTAGTGAAAACATATGAGATCAGGCCAGGGAGAATGATCATGTCTTATTTGCAATGAGAAATTAATGGAGGGTAATTAAAAGGTGAGGTGACCTGATGGGCATTGTAATCACCTATGTATCTAGAAGTGCTCCTGGATCTACAGTGAGGTTATGCCTGATACACTTACACTCAGGTGGAAGTACTGAAAATTAAGTGAATCCAATGTGCCTAACTTATGGGATAAATAGTTTAACAGCACAGTATACTGTCAGGGTTACCCAATCCATGGTCCATGTGCCACCTGCTACCCTGGGCAGCTAATAATGCAGTCCTACAAAGCTGGAAACTTTTAACATGATCGTGTAATTTCTAGGGATTTTTCATGATTTAATTACATGGAGCTCCAGCATGACTAGGCAACAACGGATTGTGCAATGCTAACTCCACCTCCTGTGCTTGCCACACAGCTGGTTGAATTTACCCGTATCATTCACTGATTGGTCACTTCTAGAACATGCAAAAGTAATTATAATTTACCTTCATAAGATGTTCAGAGATATTTATCTCTTTGTGTATGTTAAGTACATTGTATGAAATTCTCAACTGGTTATTCATGTTCAAAGTACTTCCGTGAAGGCAGCAGTTCTCTATAGCAGAATTAAATTAGGGGGAGGTATAATATTCCAAGATCTCATGGAAATTTTTATTAATTTCACATGCATGGGTTTTTCTCTAACCTAGAAAGTCTGGACTAAGCAGAATGAATCACTTCCCACAATATTTCTTTGAGGAAATGATTGATTTGGAAATCTTGTGGCACATATTACTCCAAACAAGTGCATTTAATGAATCTTGTATAAAGATACCTAATAGCAAAAAGGACAAAATGTCACAGCTATTATACTTCTGTATTATTATGGACCTTAGTATATATAAAAGAATGCCTTCAGTTGTGGGTGTGGAAAAATCAGTTTCATCTCAACAGCTACACAAGAAAGACTAAGTAACTTATGGAGATTAGAATAAAAGTTTTATTGAAATATAGTACTTTTAAAATCAGTACAAATCAACATAGAAAATATCTGAAAATAAAACCATGTTCAGCAAAATAAACCAGACTCAAAAAGTCAAATATCACATATCTTTCTCCAATATCTAAAAGAGAGAGAGAGAGAGAGATGAGAGACAATAGGAAGGAGACAGGAGAAGGGGAAACAGACAGGGAGGGGAAGGAGAAGGAGAGGGGAGTAATGGGGGTGAAAATAATCAAAGTATGTAATATGCATGTACAAATATGATAAAATAAAGCATATATTCTGCATAACTAATATGCACTAATAAAACAAAAATACTGTCAACCAAAGAAAAACTATTACATTTGTATTTTTTCTTCATTGTCATATATTACATATAAAATGTTATGAGGACTAACAGTCCTCTTTTTCTCTTCTATTACTGTTAAAAGCTTCATTCCTGAGACTTTTGGAGATAAAATTTTTAAAATAAAAAACAAACAGAAAAAAATGTTTTTCCATGATTTGAGGCTGAACTTGGAATCAACAATGTCAGTCAGTTACTTTCTGTCATTTTTCCATGCATCAGAGTTTTCACTTGGGATATCGTCACACTGTAATTTATTCCTTAACTTCTAATCCTAAACTATGTTACATGTTTACAGAGTTCAGCTTGAAGTTTACATAAAAGTAAAGATTATTATTCCTAGACATTTGTAAAGGTTCAGTAGCTTCCCTCTTTTGAAGTGCAAAGGTACAAACAAAGTTCTTTTTTACATTGCTTTGATTTAAATTATAATTCAAGTATCTTCTTTAAAATGATTTCTAAAAGACATTAATATTCATGAATCACAGATTTAAATATACTTTCTGCAAGATGAAATATTCTGTAAATGTCTTTGTTTTAATCATTAATTAGATCATACATATTACAATAACATTGCTTTATTTGCATTGTACTTTTGATAGTTTATCCTAAACTTTTATCCATGGATTTATCTAATTACTTAGAAAAAAATAACATTAGCTGTATGAAGGAAAGCTTTAGGCTGTAACATTTCATTTAAAAAGCTATATTTAAAAATATGATTTGAATATGTCATTTGTATTTGTTTTCAGTTATTTCTGGTTTCCAAGATGGTCATTAGTCTTTGGCATAAGATGGAGGTGTATCATAGTCTTGAAAATGAATTCCTTTAGAAGTTGTGATCTTCATGATAGCACCATTCAAATCATCATCTTCAATGAGTGTTATTAACCCACTGGCAATCATTTCTGGGCTATAAATGAAGGAAACGTTGGAATTTTGAAAATAAATAACGAGGCATTTTATCATTTCTAATTATTATTTGAAGAATCTACGGCCTTGAACATGTAATAGAAAAATATTTATCACTGAGCTATTTTTAACTTGCAATTTTTATTCAACTACAACCTAAATTACATGATACAGTGCTACATTTCCATGCCTGATCTTTTATCATTTTGAAAGGAAGTATTTATAATTATTATTTTCACTGAGAAAATAATTATTTTCTCATCTTTATCAAATCAGTAGGTCTTAGAATTATCAGAAGTATTATTGGAAAAGAAATAAATGTTACAGATAGTGTTTACTGAAAATCTTATTTTTTACCAGTTGCTATTTAGGTACACTTCATGTATCATCTTTTTTAAAAGTCTTTTGAATATAAGACTTTAAAAAGTCTATGTTTTAAAGTCAGTACTAGAGCGCAGACTTGATCCCAGACCTGATTCATTTGACATAAATGCTGATTGTGTTGTGAAAATCTCAGCTACCCTCAGATCCAACTCACCTACGGTGTCTGCGTGTGTATGTGTGCATGTACATGTGTTTGAACAGACCCATCATTCTAAGAAAATGGTAGAAATTATGGGACTGTACAAAATATCAGAAATCATACATGAATATTGCTTGGAATTTAGGCAGAAAAATTATAATTTTCACAAAGTTAATTAAACTCATTTTTTAGAAAAAAACTTATGCACAAAGATGTTATCTGTACTGCGAATAAAATTTGTAATATATAAACATATTCCAGTCACTAGTCCAATAAATTTTTATCTTTCTGACAATTTATCATGTCAGACTTTGAAGTTTGCATTAGTGTCTCATATCTAAAAACTTCTTTTTATCCTCTGGTGTTGCTCGTCTAGATAGTACTTTACTCCATTATGAAAAATGAAATAGTGCAGTTTTACGTACTCCAGAATCCCATAGCACTTCATCATATCCTTGATGTGACCTGTGTATTCTATGTACTGTCCCATGTTTTCTTCTTTTTCAATGGACTGAAGGATGGAGGTGTTGACAAAGCCTGGACAAATGGCATTCATCCTCACCCCACTGTTCATGAGCTTAGCGGCCATCTACCAATCAGAAGAGGAAGGTTCAGGTTTCAGAAGTTTTGTTAATGCATCACACAGGAAAAACAAATTAGAGTTATTTAGGAGACTAATATAAAAATACTACTCAGATATCCTCTTAACTATGTAACAATACTGGCAGGCAGAAAGATAGTAACGAATACACACCTAAAATACTGAAAGTCTCACTTGATGAATTTTTTAAGTAGAAATAGTACTGGAGAATTCCTGAAAATACTTTATCTAAAGCTGCATTTACCTTCTGAACGCTGCAGGAACCTGAAGCTAAGTAGTAGAGGTTTAGAACTGATATCCTGAATTTTCTTTCAAGATTATGGTTGTATAAAAGAATTTTTTTGAAAATACATTAGTGGGACTTTTTAGGATTCTATATAATCTGCATTATCTGGAAGCAAATTTAACTATTTTCAGACTACAATTAATTGCATTCATTTTCAGCTTATTAATTTTATATGAATTGTTAAAACAAAATAGTTGATACTTAATATACATTATCAGAGTCTATGAAATCACATTGGATTCGTTCCTAAAGTTTATTTCTAACTGCAGAAATCAGTATTTGTGGTAACTTCATGATCATTTGTCGTCCTGGGCAGAGCAGTTCGGCGTCACAGGTATGAGTGTTCCTGCTAAGGGATCTAGTCTGCCTTGCTATTTTTTCCTCATTTTTGTGCTTTTTGGTGATATTCCTGTGCAAAACACAAGTGCTGTGCAGTGTTCCCAAATAGCTGTGATGTGCTTAAGATAGTATCTGTGTGTTAGATAAGCTTCAGTCAGGCAGAAGTATTAGTCAACGTTGCACGCGCGCGCGCACACACACACACACACACAGGAAGTTTATGGACTGAGTGGTTAATCAAAATTTAGTGATTACAGATTTTTGGAAATTGTACCCTATATTTCCCCTAGAAGGAATGGTTCCGCAGTCACTTAATCAGTGCTTGAAAGCAAACTGATAGAATATAACTATTCACAATAAAGAAAACTGACTACAGGCATTTCTAGTCTTATAATTTTGAATGTAAAATTTCTGATCCCTAAGATTTATTATACTTTGTAATAGCTTTATGTGTTCATAAGAAATTGAATCAAAAATTGCTTTGGCAATATGGCAGTGATACATGCATTCTCATGTTTCTAGTAGCACAATTTATAATAGCTAAATCTTGGAATTAGCCCCTATGCCCATCAACAGATGAGTGGATAAGGAAATATGGTATTTGGAGTATTATTCTGCCATAAAGAAGGATAAATTTTAAGTGTTTGTAGGTAAAAGGATGTTCCTCAAGATCATAATGTGAAGTGAAATAAACTAGACACACAAGTTTAAATATAGCATGCTTTCCTATAATAAATCCAAAGTATAAATAAAAAGCAAGATAAAGGATAATAGGAAGTAGAGAGATCTTTGTCAAATGGGAAGTGGAACATGAGATGGCAGGAGAGGGAGGGAAAGAAGCAAAAAGGATTTAAACAAAAAGACTTGAAGAAAAAAATCCAAATAGATCCTTAGTAAATGGAAAGGAGAAGAAGAATTGGAGGGAGCAGGGATGGATGGGAAGGGAGGACAAAAAAGGAAAAATTAAGATGTGTTATGAGCATATACGAACTCTCCATTGTAAATGGAGTCATTATATACTGTGAACTTGTACTAATAAAAATTGTCTTGGAAAATTAAATAATTTCTAATTAATTTAAGAGCATGAGAATTACTTCTCTTCCTTTTTGATTGAACAATTAATATTCACAGTTATTTGATTCTCTCCCTTGAATTTCTCCTGCAGGTAAGTCTCTTTTTATCTCTCTGGCTCCCTCTTTGTGTCACTTAGGTGAGCCACTCAGAAACTCCTCAACCCCTCCATATTTGTCCTTTATGATACATTTTCAAAGTAGGCAGAGTGGTACCTTTTTCCTTCCTTTTCTTCTCTTTTTTCTTTTCTGAGGCACTGGTGGATAAACCCAAGGCCTTTGCACTGAGTTATACTAAATTGATTTTTTAAAAAAATTTTATATTTTGAGACAGAGTCTTCCTTAGTTCTTTGGGGCAAGCTCAAACTTGACATCTTCCTGCTTCAGCCTCCTAGAGTGGCTGGGATTACAGAGGTGCTCTGCCGTGCCTGGCAAAATTTGTTTGCTTAAAAATGGAAATCTGTTACTGTCACTCTTATGCACAAAATACCCACCAACATCTGCGCTTAGAATAAAATCCAAGCTCACAACCTTGGCCTATAATTCCTTTTTGGTCTATGCTACTTACATCTCTAGTTAGATCTCACCCAATTTAGCACTTCCTTGGTAGTTCCATTAAGTTACCCTTTTGTCAGATAAAGAGCCAAGAACTCTTACCTAATACTATCATCAAATTAGGCCTGAGTACTTTCCTGAGCTCTGTGTATCTTTCACCCCGTCTCCATGGAAACGCAATCCTTGAGTACTCTATCAAGTAACTACCTGCTCTCATTCTTCTCTCCAGCCCCATGATTGCACACATCTCAAGGACGTTTTGTTGTACATTCTACTTATGGAAGCCTCGTGTTAATCATGTTTAAATTTGGAGTCAACTTTCTCATTAGTTGTCTTTAAGATTGTTTTAATAACACATCTATGTTTAGTATCTACTTCATTTCACGACGATGTGTTCTTTATTCTTTTATGTGATCAAAAACCTGTTTTATAAAGAGTGCAGCAAAATACCATTTTTATCTCTAATCTAGATGTGTCTAATTCTGAGTTCATCCTCCTCTATGCAGTTTTTGTTTCACATACGCATACAAAAGAATGAGAGAGCTTTTGTCGTTACTGTGTCCTCACCGCTGCTGAGCGTGTGAATCCAATTATGCCATGCTTTGAAGCACAATAAACAGGCTGTTGTGCAACAGGCATCAATCCTGAAAGAAACAAACAAAAATATAGACAGTTTAGTTTTAAGAAATAGCTAGACTATGCCCAATAATGACTAGGCAAACAAATATTTTATGGTCACTTTAATTTAACATTAACCTGGAAAATACATAAAAATAAAACCAGACAACTATGTAAAACTCAAGTCTTACCCTAGCTTTTGCTCTATGACCTATGTGGCCCAGAATTTATGGTATGTAAGTTCTATTTAGGTCAGTCAAGAGTGATGAGTAAACTTTTTATCTTCCTGAGCATTGCGGAAGGTCAAGGGAGATATATGTTATGTAAAACAAACAGAATCATCTTTAAAGCCAGTATATTACCATCTACTTTTCACTTTTAAGTCAGGATTTTAAAAAAGTATGTATTTTACATGTTTAAAGGTTTCTAAATGGCTGAAGAAGTTTGAATCATTTAAGAGGGACTTGACAATTATTAATTTTTGGGATATTTTATTCCCTGCTATCAATCTGTCTGATATGATGCCTCTTATAGTTGAAGAAAATTAAAAATTAACTTTTTAGATTTAGATTTGTAGTAGATACCTAGAATTTTTTGCTCTATGTCTTGGGGAAAGAAGACAGAAATAAAGGTTTTGATCCTACTTTATTTCCTTTCACAATTATATATTTAACAAGACAATTTAACCAATTATAGAATTTTTAAACTTTAAATTTCCTATGTATATATTTTAATAACTGGTTAAATGCGTGGCCTGTAAAAAATCAGTATTATATAATATATAATATCTTTTCTTCCCTGACTCTTGGTCTAGCCCAACCCTCTGATAGGAAACAAAACAAGAAGAAAATCTTATTTTATCGTGAAACTTTTACTATCAAGTTTACTTCTCACATTTGTCAAGACTCAACAAATTTAACTAGAGTCATTTTTATATTTCAGTTTTTAACTTCTTAGAATAACATGATTTAACACTTCTTTTTAAATTGGTAATTTCTCTGAGTCAAGAAACAGTAATCCTTATTGCTATGGTATCAGTACCAAACGTCATGCTAATACTACTAAATTATTCTACTGAGACACGCTCATCTCCACCCAGTTAACTAGCCCCAGAACACCAGCGAAGTGTATAGTGCCAAAGTTCAGCAATAAATGCAGACCTCAGCCACTCCCTGGGTGCCTTCCAGGTCTTAATTTACAAAGCATGTTTGCTCAAGAGCAGTTTAAATCCCTGAGATGATAGATAACACATACTGCGTCTACCCAGTATCTCTAAGTACTGTAACAAGTTTGTCCTCTTGTCACTGTTTTGGTTAAGTAAAATGTGTAAGTTCATTAAGCTCCTCCAAGTCAGTTGGGAAGAACTGATGATGTCTTCATAGGGCACAACTATGAAAGCAGTAAGAGACAGAGAGAGAGAACAACTAGATAGAGTCAGATGTTACTACTTCTTGTTCTTTTATGTTCATCTTTGCTTTACCAATCCCTTAGTAAATGTTTACAAGACTAAGATAATGGTTTGTGAGACAGTGTTTACAATCTGCAGAGAATGCAGCATGAACTTTAATTACAGATAAACCAGTTGATACAGCCGGAGTAACACAAGGGCACTGTTCATAAATGTTATCCAAGATGAATGGTGAATGAATTTTTTGTTTCATATGTGGAGGTAATGAACTGCTGAACCCAAATTAGTGCACAGAGATGAAGTAAATTAAGTATTGTTTTGCTGGTTCTGGTAATGAGAAAACACAGAATATGTTTTTCCTTTATATATAGATTTATAAATGCACCAAAATGTAAAAATACTAGTTCATATTTTTCAAATGGCATTTAATATTATGAAACTTGTAAGAGCCAATGACATTTTCACTGCTGTCCTTAAAAATGTTTCCCCTTGCATTGCTTTTACTTTTTAATGTGAGATCAAAGCTTACGTAAATCATTTTCAGACATAAAGGAACCAAGCTTTATTTTTCCTTTATTTTTCTGTAGCTTTACTGCGTTTAATTGGCATGAACATGCATATACTTAATGGTGTACAATGGGCTAAATTTTAACATATGTTTACACCAGTGAGATCATGATCACAAACAAGATAATGAACATCGCTGTCTCTGAGAGTTCTCTCATGCTTCTCGGTAATCCCTTCCTTCTGTCTTTCCCCTCTCTCCACAGGCAACCATGGATCTGTTTCATGTCACTGTGGTTTACATTTTTGAGAATTTTAAATAAATATAATCATGGAGTATAAGGGATTTTTTGGGGGGAGTCTGGTTTCTTTACTCATAATTATTTTGAGATTGACCCATCTGCAAAGTGCATCCACAGCTTTTTACTACTGCTCAGTAACATTCAGCATAAAGACATACCATACACTCCGTATTCACTTAATAGACATTTTGGGTCGATTTCAGTTTTCAGTATTAAAAAGAGGGCTGGGAATGTAGATTAGGAGAAGTACATTTATCAAGCAGATACAAGACCTTGGGTTCAATTTCCAGCACAGTAAAAATAAACAAGTAAATTGAATTAGATGACTTTAGAAATAAAATAAAGAGAATTCTATTTT
This sequence comes from Dolichotis patagonum, assembly GCA_004027295.1. NCBI lineage: Eukaryota > Metazoa > Chordata > Mammalia > Rodentia > Caviidae > Dolichotis > Dolichotis patagonum. The sequence continues at coordinate 5,773 of PVJX010037104.1, read as the reverse complement.
GAATATTGTATTTAATGAAGTTATAATTAATTTAGAGTCTTCCATCAACAGCCAATACATGAAGCTTTTTTATTTTCTTGTTGATGCTAGTGATTGAACACAGGGCTTTAGCACTAAGGTATAGCCTCAGCCCTTTTTATTTTTTCTTTTAAGATAAGATCTTGCTAAGTCACTAAGTTGACCAGACTGGGCTTGAACTTGTGATCTTCCTGCCTCAGCTTCCCAAAGTGCTGGTAGTACAGGTGTACCACCAAATCTGGCTTACACGTAGCTTTTAACTATTGCTTCATATGCTCTGAACGGGTAGGTCAGGTTAGTGATCTTCAGTGCTTTCTCTTCAACTTGGTAATGCTCGAAATGAGAAATTAGTGATTTGACAATGCATACTCAATGAGGAAAGAAACCCTTTTCTTTTTCTTTTGCTTTTAATAATGTTTTAGTTGGAGGTAGACATTTTTCAGAAGTCAAACATTTTCAACTAACTTTCAAGGTCAATTTACCCTTTGTGTGTATATCACCTGTTTTCTCATTGTTAGGCTACAGTGCCCAACACGCACAGCTCAAAAGAAGAAATGTTTATTTTGGCTCAGAGTTTTTAGTGGTTTCGGTCCACAGCTGAGTGGCTCCAAAGCAGGGTGGCATGGCAGAGGGGCATAACCCTGGGCAAAGGGCTCCTAGCATTGCAGACAGGAAACACAGCAAGAATGAAGGAGGAGCAGAGAAATATACACACTCTTCCACCCACAGTGACTCACCTTTTCCCACCAGGCTTTACCTCCCAACATCATATTTATCTGTAAACTCAGCAGTGGACTAATCCAGTCATGAATGTCACACACTCATAATCAAGTCACCACCCAAGAGCTCCACCTGGGAGTGCACAAAGCTGTAGGGGACACCTAGATAAAATCCATAAAATTACAGCTGTTGGGATTTCAAGTTTTGGTTAATCATGCTTCTATAACTTATCTTTAAGCCTCAACACCAACATATAAAATTGTTTCTATGGACTTCAAATAAAATTTTGTTATGGGGCTGCGAATTAAAGTCAGCATACAGGGTTATGGTGTGTGGCTACAGTCCCACACTGGGAGTAACATTCACATGGTAATTGCTATAAACTGCAAAATTATATATGGGAGCCATTTCTAGTAGAGGAGCTGACAGTAGAGGCAGAGAAAAAGGATCTCGCAGAGCTAAGAATGCTAAGTGTTGCATCATAGAAATTAAGGATGAAAATATTTCAGAAGTTTAAAGTGGATGCTACTATCAAGAGAAGAATGAAATGCGAATCATTCTCATTGAGATAGGGCCTTGTGTCAGTAATGTCCATCTAAAAATCATACCTGTTTAGACTCACACCTTCCTAAGTCTAAGTCTGCTTTTTCATTTTGCTTCATCCCTTCCTCAGTAGTGAGCTAAGATCTTCTTGAATCCCTCCGTTATTTAGATGAATGTCCTGTAATTTCACATGCACTAGCACTTCTTCCACACGTCCTTTGCTGGTTCTTCCTCTTGGAAAGACTCACAAACACATTGAAAAATTCCCTCCCTAGCTCTCTGTTTTTCAATGTACTTTCTTTCTGTGCGTGACCTGATCTGCTCCCATGGATGAAAATTCATACTCTCAATTTCTGTCTCATTACACACACACACACACACACACACACACACATTTCTCAAATTTAAGCTCCAGTTCTTCAGCTGGGGTAGTTCTCTTTGCCTTGTGCTCTGAAGAGGAGCTGTGGGGTGTTTGCTGTCTTGTAGTCTTCTTTCCTTAAAACATACATGTACTAATTTAAAAGCTTAATAAGAGTGCATTCAGCCCAGAGATATGTGTTAGTACCATTAAGTACAAATTACCATGCATATTTTATTTAATTACCATAAATTGAAATGTATATAACTCATGAGTACACTATTATTCTATCAGAGCATCATTTCTTTCAGTATTTGACCATTTTAAAATGTCCAATACAAAACTGAGAGAAAATATGTGTCAAAGCCATATGATAAGGAACCAATACCCAAAATATATAAAATCCTTAAACTTCAGCAAAAAGGAAACGAACAACCCAGTTGAAGAATAAAAGCCATCTCACTAAAAAGAGTATTATATTGACGACAAATAAATATATGACAATGTGCCAAACACTTTATGTCACGAGGGAGTTATAAATAAAACAACATGACTACCCCTATACCCTAACTGCAGTGCACAAAATCCAGACACTAATAATCCTAAACATTGATACTGAGGTAGAGCAACAGAAATACTCATTCACCACTGGTGGGAATGTCATACTAGAGCAGCACTTTGGAAGACAGTCTGACAATTTCTTACAAAACATATTTTTACAATGCAATCCAGTAAATTGTGTTTCCTGGCTTTTACCCAAAGCACTGACTACTTTAGACGACACAGAACTCTGTCTATGGCAGCCTTATTCATAATTATAGAAACTTGTAACAAGATGGTTTTAGTGAATGGATGAGAAAATGAACTGTCTTGCATTCTGACAATGAAATATTATACGGCACTAAGACACAGACTGTCAAGTTATTTAAAGACATGGAGGAGTTTAAAAGCATGATACTAAGAAAGAGAAACCAACCTGAAAAGCTAACACACTATATAATTTGAACTGTATGACATTCCAGAAAAAGAAAAACCGTGGAGGCAGAGCAAAGTATAGGGAATTTTTAAAGCAGTGAAAATGTTACAGATCTTGTATGGCGTCCTAACTTGGTTTGATATCTGAACTGTTTACCTTTATTAGTACTAATTCTAAAATTGTATAGGAGTACATTCATGTAGAACTTAGGATTTTGTTCCTCTTAAGCTCAAAGTATAATGAACCAATATTTTATTTTATCTTTTTTTTTTTTTTGGACCGCGGATCAAACTCAATACCTTGTGCTTATCAGGCAAGAGCTTGAGCTGCTGAGCTAAATCCCTGGCCCTAAAGTAATGTTTTAAATATGTTCAATTGAGGCTGGGGATTTAGCTCAGTGGTGTAAGCACCTGCCTGGCAAGTGCGAGGTCATGAGTTTGATCCCCGGTACTAAAAAAATAAAATAAAATAAAAATAAATAAATATATTCAATTGAAATATGTACAATTAATGGGAGGACCTCTGATAGCAGTGAGGGTTGAACTTCACTGGCTGGAGTTACTGGTAATTCCATCCTGCTGTTCAGGAAGTTTTGTCACTGAAACTGGACTGGACTATGGCTGGAATGAATAAGGGCTTTAAAAAAATCTTACAAAATAATTTCTATAATACAGGAAAATTACTTCTCATTATGTTAAAGAATTTAACAATATAACAACAATGCTGTTGTTATATAATAACATTAAATAATATAGCAATGCTATATTATTTAAAATTTTAAAAATCTCTTGTTTATGCTTACCAGGTAGTAGTGTACATTTAAAGAAAGCATTTGTCAATACTTATAGGCCCAATACTTAAAGATTTCAGTATTTATTATAGTAGTATGCAGGTTTATTTATAGAAATGAAAAACCCTCCCTGTACTTCCTTAAATGTATCAAGTTAGGTAGTAGCAGGTTTATGTCTATTTTAACTGTAAAGTTGCCAAAAAATAAACCCATAGTAGAAGAAGAAATTCTACCCACAAAAGAAACATTTTTAGTCACTCAGGATAATAACATTAAATCATCTACTGAGGAGATAACTATATATAATTATATATGTAATGTAATATATAATATTATATATAATTTATAAAAACAACTAAAATTTCAGAAATTACTTATGCATTATAGAACAAATAAAGTCATTTAGAAAAATAATGTTAAAATTTCATTTTCATATTACTTTGTCTAGTCCTAACATTCTTTCTACACAGTTTTCCAGGAACCAGATTCAATCTCTGTATCTCATAAAAGGCAAAAACCTGAAAAGATTTGGTGGAAAACTGAACTCTCCTCAGAGAAGAAAATTGCACTGAATCTGCAAGCATATGTGTTTTTAAATGGATGGAAACCATGTAAAATTGATTGTATAGAATGCTAAAAAATTAAACTTAGGAAAAGAAATTGTGACTCTAAAATGCTGATTCGTGGAGCTCGGCAGCTGTGCTAAAATGCAAGAATCTTACATTTCCCACATATTCTTCACAGTTAAAAAACTTCTTACCAAATGTCTATCAATCACCACTTCTCTGCTAAGAGGAAAAAGGAGGGATCAGTAGGGATCTGTTTGTCTGTGTTTGCTCATAAAGCTGACGCTAAGTAATCCATAGTCATCATGGGATTTTTCCATAAAGTGCAGCACCTTATCAGATCCTGCTTGCCCCTTATTCTTATGTTTCTCACATAGTTATTCTTCAAATATGATGTGACATTAAAAAGTGGCATTAGCTTTTGTAGCTGCTACAGCTTTTATAATAAAATTCTCCCCATAAAGATAAATCCAATGATACCTTCCAGTGATTAATTCTCAGAAAGTCACTTCTAATATTCCACCAAAATCCTTGGTCCCACAATCTCACTCATTGCTTGTGTGTGCTATGGTCCGAGGATACTGAGGTGACTTCCCTTAACCACTATAGACCATCTTTAGGCATGCTAGAGGTTAACTTCTTAAAGGTTGGTCCAGAAATCTGTTTCCTTGAAGTCTGAATTTCAGGGCAAACCTCAGTCATACTGAATTAGAATTTGCTTCAGATAAAATCCCCGGATAATAACTTATGCTTGTTAAAATTGGAGATGCTTTGTTCTAGAAGTCTAGTCATTTCCCAATAGTTTTCTTTCCTATGTAAAATAACCCTAAATATTTTATGAATTCCTCAAAGTCTCCTTAATAATTATTTAGCATTTACTACTAATTTATTCTAGTGTATGTCTTCCTAATTATCTTTTAAAAAAAAAAGAGAGAAGTGGGCATCAATCTCAATGGGATGACATGGAGCAACCTTCCTGCTAGTGCTAAGCAGGAAGGCTGCTCACATACTGTTTTTACTCTTTTTTATGGGGCATACAGATTAATAGGTTTCACTCTGGAAAATTTGGGCATACACATAATATACTTGGATCAAATGCTGGCATCTGAACAGTTACTATCCACAAAGCCCAGGAACAGTTCATTTATCCAATGACATTTGCTGAAAAAGCAAAATAAAATAGCTTTTACACCACTATTAATTCTTACTGTGCTTTTGAAGTTATGTTGCCTGTTTGCGATTAGTTTTTAACCTATAAATTAAAGGTAATTAAATTGTCATTTTTTATAAAGACTTATAAAATTCAATGTGGCATAACAGACCCAATATTTTAATACAAAGCCTGTTATTGGTAGCTGTTAAAATGCATTAGACCCACTTCACTGTGGAGAGCAGTTTTACAGTGTGATACCATATGACTTTTAAAATACTGAGCCTGGAGATGATGGAAGGTGATCAGTATTTTGTCTGAACTAGTACTTCTGGTTTTGGGATTGTTCTTCAGGTTTCTGGGGTGCTGAAAGCCTTGTAACTTATATATTCTTCTGCTTAAAGAGTTTATAACATGGCAAGTATTGATAGTATATTTTTCACTTCCACTTCCCTGTCTGCCTCGTTCACTGAGGCCTCTCTGCCACTGTTCCTGAAATGCTCGTATTATTGTTCTCTCTCCCTAGAATGTCCTTCAGTATTTTTTGTAGGGTTGGACTGGTGGTCACAAATTCTCCTAGCTCCTCTTTGTCATGGAAGCATCTTTTTTCTCCATTAATTTCTAGAGAGAGTTTTGCAGGATACACCAATCT